>JBBPDE010203195.1:0-15788 GCA_037974605.1 Nannopetersius ansorgii
GTTTTCAGCCCTCTATACACGCTAATTCCTTCCTACAACCCTGGGGGCTAAGCCCCCCTTGTCTTTCCGTCCTAGTGGCGTCCCTGTTTCACAGTAGTTTCGAAGACTCGTTCTCACCCCCTACAGTGCAATTCGGATAGGTATACATATATTGTTAGTTTTAAGATAGTGCTATTTTATATTTTTAGTGCTGATATTTTATATTTTTTAGTGGAGTTTGAGTCACGGTTCAGAGTTCACCTCGATCGTTTGCAGAAACCCTCCCATATTTGCGGAAATCGCGAATATCCTCCACGTTTTTTTTAATAATAATAGTATTATAATAATATAATTGTTCATGCCTTTTAGTGCTAAATGATTAAGAAAAATATAATTTACTAATTTTGTAACATAAATAATAATGTAAATTCAGCTGTCGAGAGAACACAAATCAACCGTATAGGAAAACGCATCTTGGGATGGTGAAATACCACCGTACTTAGAGGCGGAGGTTTGAAAGTTGCCAATCCGAGAGTGTTATTTATTTCTCCTTGCTGTTGATTGGTTGCTGCCCTGTGACGCATCTCTGGCAGTTGCAGTCAAGCAATCCTGCATCAGAACGGTTGGAACTATTTTGAGTTTTAAGCTCAATTTAAAATGAAATTAAGTTGTTTTGAGAGCATATTTAGGGTTTTGACTATTAAAATAGGCATTATAGGCACATTTTAACCACATCACAAATTCGTGTGTGCTTTTAGAATATAACCACCTCGAATTTCAGTGTTTAGCTGTATGTATTTTGTATTATGACTTCTTCTTGTCTTAACATTATCTCTTATCATGAAAAATCATGGACTACAAATGCTTTTTGTGTCAAAGCTTTGACTAATGAGCACTGTGGAATATTTGTTGTATGCCACCTGTGATTCAAACCAGCAGTTTTATAGCTTCCAGTGTGGAACCTTCCTGTCTACCATCTGATCAGAACTGGTATGTGATCCAGAGCTTACTGAGATACGGTGAGGAGGATATTTCTACCTCAAGCCAGGATCCTGCTGGGTAGCCCATTCCTCTTTTTTGTGATGATAATAATGATTATAATAATTTCGTTAAACCTTTAAAGGACTAGTGACAAATCTGATAACTGAATAGAATAGAACAAAGAAATAGGACAATAGGACAAAGAAAGTTAGGCACCCAGAGAGAGTGGGGGAAATGAAATGAACTCACATTTGGTAAAAGGTCATGTGACTCTATCGCAATGGTAACAATACAAGATCAGATGTACAAATGGGTTGGCAGTATGGGCTCACTTCTGGTCCCATGTCTGTTAGATGTGGCGCCACCACACACCCTTCCCCTGGGACTGGAAACATGTGGCGATACAGTGCGGAAGGGAGTCCAACTGTTGGCTTGTATGCTGCTATTTGAACTCACATCTTGCTCTAACATGAGTTAGGGACTTTAGTGAAACCCTAAGAGGATGTCACTCCAATTCACAATCCACCAAAACTGTCCATTCAACTCTTTCGGAAGTTCACTTTAGTTTTGTTTGCCACTGCACTTTTTCTACACTGGCCCTGTTGTCTTGTGGGAAGTGGCACAGATGTCACAAAGTCATCGATCAAACTCTGCTATCGCAGCCAATCAGTCGTGGAGGCTTATGTAGTGATCTGTCTCTATGGATTAGATATGCTTTCCCCTCAGTCAGAATTGAAGGGGAAAATACTGACCTCGCTGTAGATATTGACACAGTACTGATTTCCTTTGGACTTGGGATGAAGGCTTTTGAGAAGACGGAGAGCTGGTTCTGCTGTTAGCTAGGATGAGTTCACCGTCTGCACACTCTTATACAGAGGTCAGCCGCTCTAACACCACCTTCAACCTGAGAAAAGCTCGATAATGAGCTGATTAGTTGAAACAGGCGTAGTGGGAGCAGGGAAAACAGGAACAAGTCTGGGATACACTAGTTTATAAATTATGAGTCTCAAGATTCTTACGGTCCAGACCTAGAGAGTACAGCAGTATATGTCCTGTGCAAGTCTTAGGCACCTACAAAAACAATATTTAAAAAATGTTCACATGAGTGTATGCTGTTTTTTCACATGAAAAT
Source organism: Nannopetersius ansorgii (assembly GCA_037974605.1). Taxonomy (NCBI): domain Eukaryota; kingdom Metazoa; phylum Chordata; class Actinopteri; order Characiformes; family Alestidae; genus Nannopetersius; species Nannopetersius ansorgii. Next base: position 2,093 of record JBBPDE010203195.1, read on the forward strand.
TACTAAATATACCAAGTAAATCAAGAACTGCTGCTGGAGGAACCTAGGAGAAATCTGGAACCGAACCATCCAGCTCACAATATCAGCTACTTTTTTACAAAACAAATGCTGATACTTTTTACTGCTTTACTGTTTTTTTTGCAATCATAATTTTTTTGGATGTTAACTTTGGTAGCAGAAAGATGAATTATCACACACTGAAAAAATGTCTTTAAACAATTTGAATAGGTGACTAAGACATTTGCACAGAACTGTATAAATATACAGTAACCCCCCCCCTTTTTGTGGGGCTTATGTTCCAACAGCACCTGCCCATAATGAAAATTCCTAAAATGATTTGATTTCATTTTAAACTCGGTTAAATGCATTAGCCTTAAAGAAAACGTAAACCCTGATTCACCTCTTTTAATTTAATTTACATACGAAATAAATCAGAATCAGAATCAGAAAATGTTATTGCTTAAAATACCTCTGGTGCACTGGCACTTTTTATGACAACTCATTCCATATTTTTCTTAACATGCTGCTACTCAAATATGTTCTGTCAACTCAGATCTTTTCTGTATATGTATAGTATATTAATATAGCTTACCCATTTGCACATACCATAGATTCATAGATTACTATATACTGTCTGATTGCCCTGTTTGTCTTGCACAATGTTTTGTCTTGTCTGTCTATATTATTTTTTTCCCTAAATCTTATTTCTTCTAAGTATTTGTATATATACTGCAGATCCAGAGCTCTCGCCATTTCATTTCCCTGTATACTTGTATACATACTTGTATATTGTATACTTGTATACAATAAGGTTTACTTTGACTTTGACAGCATTAGCTGTTAGCATTAGCAGCGCGTTAGCATTAGCAGCGTGCGGTGAGCCAAAGCAAAGACATACACAAAAGGAACGTTGAAATAACTGACTCTACCCACATGTTTAGACAGGGCACAGCTTACTAATTAATTTTACAAACTTAAATATAAAGACAAAACACGGAGCAGTCATGCTACATCATGCAGCAGGTTTGCGCCTGCACTCTATATAACATTCTCGGATTGACTACTTTCAAACCTCCCCGCCTCTAAGTACAGCACACACACACAGTGAGAGATTGTATGCCACCAAATACACAAGTTAACATTAAATAATATCAAAATTTGTTTTGTTTTGAAAAAAATACATTTTGTGAGCTGGTTAGAAGAACACAGGTCCAGTTCCAGTTTTCACCACGATGCCTCCAGCCAACTACATCGGCAGCTCCAGATTTAATCTAAAGATGTTTCAATTTACATGTATTTGAGATATTTAATGATAATTATAATGTAATACTGGACTTCCATGAGGAGAGGTCTAGGAATGATTCATCATTATATATTAGGGCTGGGCGATTTGGCCTAAAATCAAAATCTTGATTAATTGAGCATTTTAACTCGATGACGATTAATGAACGATTATTTTATTTATTTATAATTTTTTTGCCCTCATAGTTCACTGAGAAGTTGCTCAGTTGTCTCAGTGTTTAAGCTCTCCATGCTCGACATGTCTGCGGAATAACGTAACATAACGGAGCGGGGTCACGTGACTCCACACGCGGTAGTGTTTTTAAATGGAAAGTAATCGACCTGGAAAAATTTGATCGATTATAGGTTCTGAATGTCAATTTCGATTACTTTTCGATTAATCACCCAGCCCTATTATATATGTATAAAATCACTATTTACACTATTAATTGTATTTATATACATTCTAATAATAGCTTTTAAACACATATACTCCTCAATTGAACAGATTTTGAATCATTTTCTCAAGGGTCAAAAACCTTCAAAACCCTCAAATTCAGGGAACGGAATTTATATTTATTTTAAACAAGAAAACATGCATACGATATTTGAGGGATGTCCAAAACAGGCCAAAACTGCACTTAAGAGCTACTGTTTCTTTACTGTTTAGCAGTGATATTTCTGTTATGATTATCTGGTGAAAACAAAATCAGTAGATTTACAGAATGATAGTAAGAAAATAAGACACAGTACTGCTTTTGAGATCATGAAATAAAGACCTTATGATTTTATTGTTCTGTTTTATTTCAAATATTTCTCTCTTTCCTGTTACGGGTGTTTTAGGCGGTTCGGGAGGAGCTGGCAGCATCCCCGCCCCCACATTATCCCCCAGCCAATCACGTGACTCCAGTGGAGGAGACGGCAGTGCCTTGGAGAATGGAATTGGACCCATCAGAGGGGGAAGGGGGGCGGGTTTGGAAACCTGGGAGATGACCTATAGTGACTCAGGGGAACCATACTACACAGAGTAAGATGACTGTTCATGATCATGTAGTACAGCAAAATTTTACGTATTCTAAATGTTAATGCTGTATTTGTCCTTTATTTTGTTGGCGCAATATAGTGGGCAAGACTAGTTCAAGATCACTCACATCTTAATGTATAATTAAGAAAAATCTTGCCTCCTACTATCGCTGCAGTACTATATGTTGTATACAGTGTAACAGTACAGCAGCATGTTTTCAGCATGATGGTCAAGGACAGTCTTGTAGTGACTCTGTGTTACTTTTTTCTCATGCCGACACTGACATCTTGTGTTGTCATGTTGTTTTGCAGTCATCAGCCCAAGCCAGCCTCCTGGCACAGTCGGCGCACATCAAGCAGAGAGACTGTTCGCATGACTGAATGTAAGAAATTAGACGACTCCTTGTTAGCATCATATATCTATTGTGTTCTGTTCTGTTATGTTTTATTCTATTCTAGTCTAAAGAATATCATAGTAATCGGATAATAAAGGATAAAGGATGTCACCTACTATGGTATACCTGCTATCTGATATGTTAGAGTACATTTTTATAAATTAAATATTTTGATTTTAATTGCCCCAGCTTATTGAAGCCACAGTGTTGACTTCAGGGCTGTGACAGTGAGTACAGTAAATTAGCTACATGTGACTGATGTATTGAGACATGACCAAAACAACATATGTAACACTAGAGGGTGCTGTGAACACACACTCTCTCTCTCTCTCTCTCTCTCTCACACACACACACACACACACACACACACACACACACACACACACATATACACGCGCGCGCGCACACACACACACACACACACACACACATTAACACAGTTAATGTCATTGGGAAAGTTTCCCAACTGTGTATTAACTTACAGACACGCACACATATTTACTGCTCAGAACACTATTCATTTGCTCTGGATAAGAGCCAAAGGCCCCAGAATTTCAGTTTATTTATTCAATTCATGTCAGTTGTTCATGTTTACAATGTTATTTACCTGGGAGACTGGCTTGTAAAGGTTAAACAATATCATTCTCCTTCGCCTATATGTTTATACTATTGCTTCTTAGTACCTGCATTTTTTTTTCAAGATTCAGGCTTTTCATTTTCTCTCTCTTTCTCTCTTTCTCTCTCTCTCTCTCTCTCTCTCTCTCTCTTCCTCAGTGGGTGAGTTCACAAATCAGCCGGAGGAGCTAAGAGGTTACTCTTTTCACACTCGGCTGTGTAAGGGTCCTCGTGGTTTCGGCTTCAACATTGTAGGGGGCAGCCGACCCAGAGAGTTCCTGCAGGTCTACAGCATCACGCCCGGAGGACCATCCACTCTCAACTCAGGTAAACAACAAGAGTAGTGTGTGCATCTCGCATATAGAGTTTTCAGTATATTTTTATCAATATGATTTGCTTTTGCATCATGTTCAGGACTTAATTCGTGAAAGCACCCACAGAAACTCATCTAGCTCAGAGCACATGGATTAAACATTTATTTTTATTTAGATTTAGATTTATTTAGAGGGACTAAAATGATTAAAACTGTACAAATATTACGCAAGCCCTAATAACAGCATTTTTTTTTACAGCAAAATCTAGTTTGCTGAATGGCTTAAATTACATTCCATGTATCTTCTTCCTATGTTTTCAGCTGCTTTTTGATTCCAGTTAAACCATTCTCATTAAAGTTGAATAAAAGCATTTGTATCAATGTCAGTGCAGCACCTCAGAAAGAAATATGTCTGGTTGTGTGTGTAAATAGCATAAGCCCCGCCCCTCCCACTCACTTTACTCTGAAAGGACACGCACATAAGTCTTGTTTTGACAGTGGTCTATGGCCATCTGTGAATGAGACACACTTTGGAGGAGTTTGAGATGCGAATTGGTGATATAAAGTTTTCTGTACAGATTCTGACTGTTATAGTATTAACAGCTTAGCCAGTTAAAATTATATTACCAAAATCCAAAATACTATCCATTAATTAAGACTAATTCAATGGTGACAGTATAGACTGCTGCCTGCTGATAGCTGCATTGTACTGGCCTGAGTGCAGCTGCCAGGGCTGATACCTGACTGAGAGTAGATTGCAAATGAGACAGCAGTGTGGTTTGACTGCTGGAGGGTCATGTGTCAGAGCTAGAAGATGCATAGCACTGGATTACAGTGCTTATGGCTGCCTAACGATGGACATTCACACCCACATATTGACCATACACACACATACACACAAACACACAGGCGCGCACTACCACAGGGGAATAAAAATATGAAAAACATCTAAAGTACAGCAATTAATGGCAGCAGAACTCATACAAAAAGAAAAAAATACATGTGTAAATGCCTTTGTATAGTACCTGATCTATGGTCTTCTTAAAAGTAAGCTATATGTAGTAAACTGTGGGAAAGGTAATAGGAGATGGTAAGAACATCTGAAGCACGCTGCTGCATATGCTGGCTGCTGCTGACCCTGCTGGACTTTCTCGTTCTCAATCCTGTGCTAAACTGGAGCCGTTATTGTGTGATCCTGTTCAGCGTCTCAATCTCTCCCTAATCCTAATGGCCTGCATGCTGTAATCCAGCAGTGCTGGGGCAGATACTCTCTCTCTTCTCTCTTTCTTTCTTCTCTTTGCCTCTCATGGTGCTCAGTTGTATCCACATAAGTCATTTACATTTCATTCTTTCCTTCCACCATGTAAAGGCAGACTTTCAGCCACCATGGACCAAGTGCATTATGATAATAGCTTTGTTTTAGGATTATGATAGTGAACCAAGGGTTTTTGCAAAGCCATAATGAGCCAAGCAAGTTTGTATTATCACATTGTTTGGTCATTAAGCCCTAGCCTGTTGCTGACAGCAAGACGGTCATCAAAGCTACAATACAATAACAAGACTATGTGTGCATCAGTGTGAATGCAGGTTCAAATAAATCCGACCTTTTCATTAAAGTGGCAATTATCCTAAGCTAAAACGTACTACCGCAGCAAGGAAACTGTATATAGACCACTTATATCTTACTTTTAGTGACTTGATCCACAGATTTGCTTTGACAAAGTCAAAGCAATCTAAATTTTGTCGCAGTATTAGATCTCATTCACATATTCTCTCAGGTACATCTGTGACTTAACTAAATCACATGGCTAAATCATAAAAACAGTAACAAAATACTTTTGTAACAAGATATTTTACTTTTAACCAATTTACTGCATGTCCTTGCATGCTAGTCATAGTGATCATGTAACAATTTTCAATAGCAGAAAATCTGATCAGATTTATCGCTATAAAATACTAATTTCTGGTGTTTTCTATCTCCTTCTTTAGCGGACATCTTGGTCTACATAAATGACTCTTGTGTCCTGGGCATTTCTCATAAGGAGGTAGTGGAGTTGCTGAAGGCTATTCCTGTAGGCCAGAGTGTAGACGTGGTGGTCCAGAGGGGGTACCCCATGCTCTACAACCCTGATGGCTGCCCAAAACAGCGCCGTCCAGGGTTACTGGTCACCCGAGAACCTGGTATAAAACCTCCACCTCCACCTTTGCCTACTACCACCCAGCCACAGCCTCAGGCCCCACTCCCAACTTTAGCACAGCTCAACCTCAACGGAATGACGTCCAGCGCAGAGGGGAGGTACTTTAGAGCCCTTGGAGGAAGGGCATCCAGGCTGAGTCTAGATGCCAATGGTAACACTTCACATTTTTCTCCACCTCCAAGGACACCATCTTATTACGCTCATTCAAACGGGAGTGAGAGTGGCTTCCTGAGGCCACTTCGACCCCCAAGGGGGATCGGGAGGCTGCAGAGCGCAGACCTGGCAAGCCAAAGCGACAGTGAGGTGGTGTCAGCTATTGGATCACACAGGTAACATGTGGCTAAAGAGGCTAAAAACATCACATTACTTTCTGATCAAAGATTACGGGACAAACAAGAATTTTGTCTTTTAATGTACATGATTTGATAAATCGTGCTTAACGGCTAGATATACGGTAAAAGGTCCATTTTTATTTAAGGTTGATTTTTACGGTTTGAATGGTTTCAGTACCACCTGATATATGTAGTAGGTATGCGGCAGGATCATGTATTGTGCTGATATAAATAAATGTGTAGTATAATACCAATATGTGACCTGATCTGCCGTAATGAGTCGGAAGTCGGTGTTCTTTTTTTATTTAGAGATTATGTTTAAAAACATCAAAAATATCGGGGGGTTTTTGGTCTTATATGAAAGAAAAGGTCTTCAAAATTAATCTCCCAAAGTGTCATCATGGAAATAATTGTGAAAATGTACTTAAATGGCTATTCTTACAGAAATATGAATTTTTTGATAAGTATTTAATAAATATTTTTAAAATAATTTAATCTTCAGTCTGATTTAATACATTTTTCTAAGTATCTAAAAGCCTGTAATAAAATATGGATTGCTAAAGATAAACAAAAAATTTACAAAAAACTTTAAATGTGATTTTCTTGGTTTTTCAGTTGGAAAATAGTGCTGCGAGACCATAATGCAAACGATTGTAACTTGACAACCGTTTAAGATACAGATTTTTCCCAGAATATCATTTTAAAGATTATTTTTTCATATTTCCAATGATACCAAAACCTCAATTTAAAATTTTGGGTCACTGTGACTCATTTTGCCAGATCAGGTCACATATTATGAATCTTACTTGCATAACACTTTGTAAAGCTAAAAAGGATTTTATCCACTGATGAATTAAGTGGAAATTAACAGCACAGTTATAAAAGCCTATAATACTAGCCTTAACGATAATAAAGTGGTTTAGATTTAAAACAGCCCTTGAGCATTGCATTCTTAATACTGTCCGACACAAGTCTTTTCTAAAGCGTGTGGAGTAAAGCTAAAGTATTTAGTATGTGCATTCTCAGTTTAAGATTAACCTGTCTTTTGCTGTCCTTCTCCATTACCTTTTCAGGGCCTCCCTGATCCGAAACCACAACAACAACTCCCTCTGCCCCCCATCGCCTTTGCGCCTTTACTCCAACAAGTCCTCTGAAAGTGACCTCTCTTCCTTTGCCCCGACTCCACCCTCCTCTCGCTCACCCCTCCGTCACAGAGAGAGTTTCTCAGCACCTCTCTCCTCCTCCCCGGATGGAGGCCGGAGGTATTCTCAGTTCAGGAAGCCCCAGCGCTCCCTGCTCACCCCTCCTGCCAGCGCCCACTCAGACGGACCGTACTTCGCCTTCAACAGCGGCGCCAGTGCCAGCAGCGGCAGCCCTGGAAGCAGCATCCCATCGCCGGGACCAACAACAGGTGGCAGGTCGGGGGGCAGAGAGCTTGTGCCGGTCGCCCTGGCCAAGTGTGAGGAGGGCAGAGGGATGGGGTTCAGTGTAATGGCAGGAAGGCACGGAGGGAAAATGGCGATGGTGAAAAGAGTCTGGGACCGGCAGCAATGCCATGGCCTCCAACCTGGAGACCTCATTGTGAAGATCAATGGAGCGGATGTGCAGAGCCTCAGTTTCACTCAGGTACATTCTATACATTCTATACATTTTAAATAGGATATTATACATTCTATATAAAATTATTTGAACGTACTTACATAACTTTCTGGAGAACTGTTACGATACCAGATGTGTGCAACATATACTGTAGGTAGTCATGATTAACCATTTCACTTATTGGCTTAGAAATACTTTTCCATTTAAAAAGCAGTGCAATTATTAAATTCTCTGCTTCCCAGCCTTTTCTTGAGAGCACAAAGCCCGTTGACGTTTAATAATAATACATTTATTTAAAAAGCGCCTTTCAAAACACAGACACTGTACACAACAAAATGGTAAAAAGAACAAGCAGACAATTTATAGAATCTACATAAAACAATACAAAATAATATTATAGAGTGGGAGAAGATTATGTTGAATTAGCTATTTTGAATAGGTCTAGATGTAATAATAATAATAATAATATTAATAATAATAATACATTTATAATGCCTTTTTCATCACAAAAATAGAAAGATTATTAAACAACAAATATATAATACTAGTATATAAATCTAATATATAAAACAAAATACAACTTTTCATCATCTGTGAAAACTTCTAAGGCTCCTGAAAATAAAGTGTCGAATATTGTTCCAGGTCCAGCAGATTCTACAGGAACACACCAAATTGGGAGAGGTTATTCTGCTGGTTCAGAGAGGAGGCAAGTGACATGTAGAGCTGCTCAGTTTAATATATTGTTACATAAATTTTAGTCAAGAACAAATTATTAGGCTAGTTAGCCCACCTACATGCGTGATTCTCTTTCTTCACTTATTGTTTCCAGGTTCCTTATATTATCCAGTCTCTTCAAACGCCCACACAGTGCGCCCACACAGCTCCACTCCACCACGTCCTGCTTCAGCCTCGCAAGTTCCTCTCACCGACAGTCCACCTCTGCCACGGAATGCCCTGACACCACCTCCTCAAACCCTGGTGCGCTCCTCACTGGTCCAGAGCACCAGCTTCTTGGACTCAATACCTGTCACTCTGACACTGGAGCCACGTGACTGGATGAGCTCTGAGGACGGCGGGACTACACTCAGTCCTAGAGGAAGGACTGAGGAGAAGGTTCAGCCTCCTACATTGCAGGGATTCGAGGTAGAGCTCAAGAGGAGGCCAGGAGAAGGATTTGGATTCGTCATTGCATCACAGGGTGCAGAGAACGGGAGAGGTGAGTGCTTCAGTCACACAGAAGTACTTTATATGTATTTACATGCTATATCCAAAACTACTTAATTTAGTTTTCTCAGTGAGAAATAATTTGCTTTCTGCATTCGGTTGTTAATCCCGACACACTGTGTTCATAAGGCTGACCAAAATAATGTTCACATAGATGTATAGAACTTTGCATCCAAATTTTCGTAGTTGTATCCACATGTTAAATCTTGCAGTGTTCACAAGGTATTAAAATTTAAAAAAGTTATTTATGATATGGCCCACAAGTTCTGCTCCTGGTGGTCCTGCAGTCAACTGTGGTTGGGAGTCCATGAGAGTACAGTTTGCTTTGCCCGCTCAAGGTGGGTAGGATTAACAGCAATTAAAAAAATGTGGTGCCTGACAGTGTGGGTGGTCTCATGTGACATGGAGAGACCTACCTGGTTATTAGAACTTAAATTGGGCAGAAAATCAATCAAAAGAATCCTCTGGTTTAGTTACTGGATCATGACTGTGACCATTTACTATAACTTTGTTGGGTTAGCGCCACCTACTGTTGAGGTACTGGAGTGTATTTTGCCCTCAGATTCATCGCTTGTGTTTAATCTGTCTCTGGGCACAGTTACAGTGAGGTATTAGATCTCCCAGACAGATTGGAGGCAGAGGTGATTAACTTTGATTTAGTCTTCACACAGTTTAATGAGCAAAGAGTGAATCTGTATGAGGTATGCCACTGGGATCAGTACGGAAAAACAGTCTCGCCATGAAATGCTGTTAGTCCTGCTGTGTATCTAGCAGCACTGGGCCATGCTTACTGACTACAAATCTACAAATAGCTTCACAAATCTCTGGTTTTGGCACACATGGTTCCCATGATGCACACTGCCGTCTTTATAAATTGAAAACTCCAGTGCTGAGCTCTGTGGCTTTAATAAATGGTTAGACATCTCTGTTATATTACTCACAGTGCAAAGGTTTGGGTGCCCTTTGTTTTTCAATGGGAAAACTCATTTCTGTGCACATTTTATTACACAATTACTGTTTATTTGCTCACACATTGGAAAAATGACAAAACATGTGATCTGTGCAACGTTATGGATTTTCTTCCTCTGCATTTAACCCATTCACCAAGTGAAGCAGGGGGCAGCAGGAACACGGCGCCCGGGGAGCAGTGCGCAGGGGACGGTACCTTGCTCAAGGTACCTCAGCGGTGCCTAGCGATCTTGGGGATTGAACCCGGACTTTCTGGTCGCAGGGCGGATGCCTTAACCACTAGGCTACCAACTGCCACCGAACTAATAACACAGGTCAACGAAAAAAATCATCAGAAACTGTAACACACTTTTCTAAACTAGGTTTTTATGCTGATTTCAGATCTGTTTACAGTTTTTTTCAGTCACATCAACTTTTTGAATTATGAGTAATTTTCAATTTGCAATAGACTTGCATGCAGTTTTTATTAAACCACAGACACCAATCAAGAACTGCTTCAATATTTTCAGTGTGAAGTCAGACAGGCCTCACTGTGGCATAGATATAATGATCAGTGTCAGTCAGCTTTCTTAAAAAACGCTCAGCATATGATTATTATTTGATCATTATACCAACTATCATGCAGTATAGAACTGGCTTCATCACAAAAAATGTGTGGGAAAAACTAAAAAACACAGATCAGCATGAAAAACCCACTACAAAACCCACATAAACTTATCTCTGATGATTTTGACCTGTTGACCTGTGTAATTGTTGGCTGAAATCCCAGCACCTACGTGGAAACCACAGCAATACTCAGCAATTTTTATTCTATTTTTTTTGCTTTTGTGACTTCTGGGCCTCGGCGGCTAGCGAGGCAATCACACACCTGAACGGAATCTGCTGCGCTGCGCCCAAACATAAACAACCAGCACAAGGACGAGGGGGTGTGGCAGACGAGACCCGGACATCATAGTGACCTGTACTCAGAGGCAGGAGGTTTGAAAGTAGCCAACACGAGAATGTTATTTATTTCTCATTGCTGCTGATTGGCTGCTGCCCTGTGATGCTGCAGTCCAGAATTTCCCCCGTTCTCGTGTTTTTCATTTTGTTCTTAAAGCCCTGTATTTTTATTACAGTAAATTAAATTAATTTATTACTGTATTTACCTGCTTATACCAACGAAAACAAAAGCGCATATTAAAGAAAATGTGCCTGCATGAATTACAGTCCAGTCTATACAGGGGTAACATCGGTATTTACATTCTAGCACTGCGGGAGTTCAGTGTAAGCTGTACAGCATGGATACTGGTTTACCTTTATATTTTCAAGGGTAATGTTTTAAGTGCAAAATTAAATTAAAGTGTTTTGGGCGCAGATTTGGGGGCATATTTATGATTTACACTATAAAAATACATTTTTAAGCATTTTTTTTACACGGGTGCTCTTGGAACGTAACATGCTCTTGGTTATTGTACATGCAAAACACTAAGACCTGTTTAAAATGCCATATTACGTTTTTGTTTGTTGTAGAGTATTTGTACATTTTACACTAAACATATCATTTGACTAGTGGTGTAACTATGATGTGTGGACATGATCGCAACCGCATAAACTTTAGTGACTGATAGTGACTCAGCGCTTTTAATGCAAATGCCCGCTAACCACACACACACACACACACACACACACACACACACACACACACACACACACAAACACACACACAAACACACACACGCACACACTCATACACACACACACACTACCGTCCTCCCCCTCCCTCCTACCTAAGCCCATGATGACCTAATTTTGTGTAGTGCTCCTTTGATTTTTAACGAGGCCATGGCATCAGTAAGTGCTCAAGCTTCTAAAAAAATAAATGTCCCCGGTGTCACAGCGCTTGCTGTGGGTGTTCCTGTTGTGGGATGTTCCTATTCGAGTTTGAGTGATGGACGCCAGATTGAATTAAAGACGCCTGACTGGGCTACAGTACTAAAACAGCGCTAAATCAGCCATGTGAAATGATCACCTGCAGATTGTGCTGGAGGCTGGAGTTTTTCCACATCTTAAGCTAGAGCATGGTCCAAACTGGAGAAGGGAAAAACTACAGCTGCCTGAATTAGCATCATAGGGATACCTAACGTTTATATCTGTAGGGTTATAAATAAAATGAGTTCTAGCACGGTGGCCCAGCATCACCTAGGAATTATGCTCCTGTGTTTAGTACAATAGGCAATCAAATACTGGTTTGCAACATTTGCTGATAGTTCATTTTAAGCAATTGGTTGGAAGGGCAACTAGTTGGGTGGATGATGAGGAGAGGCTGAATCAGAACAGACTTGAATGGAATCAGCATCATAAAGTCCCTCTTCACTCATTATTTGTATCACTTGTCTACAAGCTGCTCAGCCAAACACTGATGTCCTGTAACGCCTTTCTTTGTCGTTGAAATTAGCATCTGGCTGCTGACTTTTGAGAAACAAGTTTAATACATGTGACTGAAATTCAATGCTTTAGGCTTGCACACTCTTTGCCCTCATATCTGCATATTTGTGTGTGTGTGTGTGTGTGTGTGTGTGTGTGTGTGTGTGTGTGTGTGTGTGTGTGTCAGTGTGTGTCTGAGAGAGAGAGAGAGAGAGAGAGATGTAAATAAATGCGACTGAGAATTTTGAGTGAACATATCAGGCAGATAAATTATAGCAGCAGGAATGAAGTAAAGGATCAGAGGTTTTCATCTCAATTATATAATGAACAGTCTTTTTTATTTATGTTACATTTGTGTTTGCTGCGTGTTTGCATCAAATGGTGAACAAACTATAGGTGTCCTGTGTGGCACATTACTATGTGTGGTTGCTCCAGGTGCTGTCCATGTGAGCTTCCTACAGCTCTGGACTGCTAACTCGGGTTGGGTCTTATTTGTTACTCAGAATAAATGAGGGTGTGTAGAGCAACAGGGTGTTTCAGCAGAACATAACTGCCCCGATATGAACTGATACAGCCAGGGTTTATATGCTTGCTCTGGTGTAACTCACCAACAAATTCACACACTGCCTGTAACAGGGCCTCTGGCATTCTGTTCTTCCCTATTGGGTTTGATGACACAGATTAGTGTTTGATGCCATCTACGAAAAATGTGTTCATCGGTGGTGGCTTTGTTACCGTTTCATTGATTTAATTACCATTTCATTTCATTAGTTTTTTTATTATATTTTATTTTAAAGCAAAACAAATGAATATAATTCACAAATAAGACAAGTATTTACAATAACTTGTACTTGAATGATAAGTACTATATTATTTGAAATAATAAGAATAAAATGTATTAAGTAAACAATGTGTAATAAGTTGAAACATCTTTAACTTTCTTGATTTTTATTTATTAGATAAATATTTAAGAAAGAAAGTATTTGGTATTTACAACCCTATTACAATGCCATGATAGCTAAAACAATCATCAGATATATTGTAAACATCTATATTATTATTTTAAAATACTTTACATTAAAATAATTAAAATTTAAATAATAAGTTATTTTACAGCTGAGAAACTTGCCCAGTGATTTGTGAACTCATAGTGTGTGTGTGTGTGTGTGTGTGTGTGTGTGTGTGTGTGTGTATGTGAACTCATCAGAGATCAGTTTCTGTGTGTTCTGTAGTGTTTTTCATGCTGATCTCAGATCTGTGTTTCGTGTTTCCTGCAGGTACAGTGTTTGTGATGAAGCTAGTTCTATACTGCATGATAGTTGGTATAATGATCATATAATA
>JBBPDE010203203.1:2838-13741 GCA_037974605.1 Nannopetersius ansorgii
TTAAGTAAAACATTAATAAATTACGTATTTACAACATGTTTAAAATAGCATAACATATTCATGAATACAAGAAATGGTAATAACTTCTTTTGTTTAAACATGACAAGGCAGCCTGTGCATGCCGAGGTCTCTGTGTCTATAAACTGTGTGTGTGTTTTGCTGAAAATTGAAGTTGAAATTCTGGTAGGCTGAAATGTCAGCATGTTTAGGCAGATACATATAACAGCGCATGACTCGTCTTATTTAGAGTCTGTGAGGTAAACATATATTGAATGTGAAGCCATGGGTGTTCTGCCGCTTCTGATTCTGAATCACACACCGTTGTTTCCGCCGTTTTCTGTTTCCAGTCTCTTTGCTTCTGTGTGGGGTTGCAGCGGAGAGTTTGTGTGCGGTCATGTGACTGCCTAGCTGCGTTTGATTGGTGAAACGGAGTCAAACGTTGTTAGTGGCTATGTTTGATTGGCAGTGTCACGTGACAGAGCCTTTGGTGAAAAAACAAAACCAACCACTCTGTACTGACTAACAGATGAATAAAAATAAAAGTAGCAAGTGGAATGCATCGCACTGTAACAGTAAAAGTAGCGTTTCTACTTCACAAATATACTGAATTAAAAGTAGAAAGTATGTTGCATTTACTGCTTTTACAAGTACAGTTTATCCAAAAAAGTTACTTAAGCAAATGTAATGAAGTTACGCATTACTACCCACCTCTGACCCAGAGTTACACAGATTGTTCTTTCTCTCATTCCTGACACACACACCGCTTTCCTCTTTGTGTCTTTCTTGCTCTTTTTCTTTCTTTTTTTCTTTCTCTGTCTTAGTCTCTCTCTCTCTTTCTCTCTCTCTCTCTCTCTGAATTAAATTATTCCTATTATTTCTGGGTCAACCCAGAAATTTTGTTCGGATAACTGTGTGAATTGGCTGCTGATCTGCATTCAGCTTGTTGTCCTTTAATGCTCATGGTTATTTTGTCCAGTGTGCATTCCCTTAGCGAACCTCTTGCTTGCGGATCTAATTTTGTACTCTAAACCTCTGATTAGGGCCTGACATTTCCTCATATCAGCATCATACTGCACATCGTCGTCGCCTGTGTCTTGTCACAGATATTTATGTAGGTCTTATTGAGAGCTAGATTTAATTATCTTAGGGTGATATCATTGTAGAGTATGAGTTAATAATTGTTCTTTCTCACATAATCTGATTCTGTGTTTCATTCCCAAGCTTTTCCTTTTGTTAGAGAATAATTCTATCAAATGCCACAATTAGTCACTAAGCAACATACACAGTGGTTTGATGCTTGCTTTTGTGTTTACATAAAGCTTAAACCCACTGCGCACTGTTTCTAAACTCCTACCATATACCTTCTAACAGTTCTCCACAAAACACAATGTTCCAACGGGTTATGATTTTCCACTAACCACCATCGTTCCCTATCAATTATTATTAACCAAAACCAACATTCTGCAAAAAAACACCATCATTCGGTACTGAATACCAATATTTTACACATAATATCATCATTCTCCACTAAACATCTTCCGTCTCCCAGAAACACTATTGTTCTCCAAAAAGCATTGTCTTTTTTTTGCAAATTCTATTAATCACACAAATCTTTTGCATTGTGTTCTCATTTTCCTATTTTTTAGTGCACCAAAGTGCAAGATAAATGCTGTTTCCTGAGTCATGGTCAGCTCAGGGTTGGTGTGAGGAGGGTGTTTTGCTGCTGCAGCTGTTGCGGGTCCTGAGGGTCTTGTTTGAAGTCGGCCTGGTGCCAGTCCTCCTGGCCAGATGGCACAGTGGAGGGCTTTGAGGAAGCCATGCTTGTTCTGTGCCAGGGGAATTATCAGCCACTCTGAGCAACCTCTGGTTCTGAGGTGTTATCTCCAGAGAGTTAAAGAACCTCACACAATATGTTTTGAGAAAATCTGAGCGTTGATGAGCTATAACTGTTGAGGTTTTTTGGTAAAAATAGCCCTTCATCAAATTCAGAATAAAAGATCTCCTTCAAAATAAATGCTTTCCACAGAATTTCTGTTTCAGTGAGCATCAAGTCATCATTAATCATTCATTTCAGTGCTTTAATTCTTGCTTGCAATTTGAGCCAACTGTAGTAATGCTTGGTCACGTTTTAGTGAAAAATCACTATATGATATGAGTGAATATTTGTTTGCTTTGCTTTCCAAGAGATGTCAGTTGAAAATCTCTGCATTGCAGCAGCCAAACCTAGACACACTCTCTGTCTTCAGGGTATAGGGACACTGTCTGAGAGGTTTATAATGGAGAAGCAGACAGAGAGAGAGAGACTGTCATATTCCACCTCAGGTCACCACTCTTTTCAGTTTTGGATTGGACCTCTCCAAGGACAGTTAAAGGTGATCCTTCTTGGATGAAATGTTATTTTTGAATTGCAACTCTTGACAGCTGACACTGTGTAAAGTTGGGTCTACACAACACAATTTCTAGACTAATCTTAATCCAGATTTCTCATTTTTCCTTTCACAGTTTTGGTCTGATCTTAAGCACTGTATGTCAAGGATGATCTAGTAGCAAAACAAGTCAATGGCTATCTCCAAATCTAGCTTTGGAGAAATTAGAAGTCTTACATTTTCCAGTAGGTCCAGTAAAATAAGGCAACAGCCAATGAGAGAGTGGAGTGAGAGAAAATAAAGTAAAGAGATACTATACATTTATATGTATAATGTATAGACTCAGACATCAAGACTATCACTTTACAGTTTCAGTCAGCTTCCAGTTTGGAGTAATATGTTTATTCTTAGTATGTTTAAATGCTTTTTGAGTAAGCCACAATACAATGCAGCCAATCAGAACAGATGTTATTTACAGTCATGTCTGTAAAGACAGGGTAATGAGGAACAGTCTGTTTAGTTGTAAAGAATTAAGGCTGGAAGATGGTAATGTAATCATTAATTGCAACTGGTGTTAGGAAATAAAACCACTCCAGTGTCATAAGTGGTCCTCGGAGAAGATTAAATCCATGAGAAACATTAGATATGGGCCCTTTAAAATCTTAATGTGGTCATGAGTCACATTACATTAAGTATGTATAAACTTATCTAAATATACTCACATACAAAGCACATGGCTTTAACCCTTCATTGTGCCTCTCCTTGTTGCATCTGCTCTAGCAGTGACATTGATTGGACATCGCTGTCTCCAGCTTGGGCGTGATTGGTTGAGATGTTGTGAGACAGGCTCTAGGGAGGTCAATGGGTGTAGAAGGCTAGAAGGAGGGATGGATGGAGAAAGAGGGATGGGAAGCACTCTTTCTGCTTCAGTCCTTACTGATCAGCTTTGCAGGTGGACTGTACGCCGCCTTCTTATTTGTTTTTCTTTCACCCTCTTCACCCTGGATGCCACAGTACAATATATACAGCCGGACTAAAGGCTCTAAGACATTCAGACACCATCAATTGTTCTGAGGTGAGTTTAGCTCCACCTTTGGCTTTCTTGTTGTCTGATGTTCCTCAGGTGTTTGATTGTGGCAAGTTTGGTGTTTTTTTGTTTTTTTAACAACCCAGTTATCAGTGGCTTCTGTGCACTTTTTTATAGTATAAGCGCTGAGCCTGAAATAGCTCAACAGCTGAATGATCAATGTCATTAGAGAAGACTTTGTCTTCCGTTCTGCTGTGTAATTGGAAGAGAATTATGGTTTGCTGGGCTTTAGACTGGATTATGTTGTGGACAGTTCGGGTTGAATGCTAGTCAGCTTCTTTTAAATGGCAGCCAATTAGGGCTTTGAAAAAATAGGAGAAGCCTAATCCTAAGATTAATCCTGAAAGTTTCCTCTTTTAGATGGAAGGGATTTTACACAATTTGTCTTTAAATATGCTCTTGTGAAGGAGGATGTCATTCTGAAAAAAAATGTGTCTTCTTTCATTTTTCTTCATTTACGCTGTGGTGTGTGTGCTCCGTGTTCATGCAAATTATTGAAGTAGGGTGTTAGCACATCATGTCAGATGATTGCAAACTGTTCTATAAAGACTGTTTCTGTCCCCTTAACCCCTTTAAATGAGTCACGCTTGAGACTGAAAAAGAAATGCATTGAATTTACTTAGATTTAATGTGAACATAATTTTCCCATAAATACATCGGCACAGTTTTGCTCTTTTTTTAATAACTTACATTTTTTAATAACATTGCATTTTGTTATCAGAAAAATTTGGTGCATTTGAATCAAGTACATTTAATGCATTTTAGGTAATATTAAGCAATAAATTAAATTATTTACTGCAGACCATATTATATTATATAAATACACCACTGTTGCTTTAAAAGTACAGGAATTGCTTCCATGTCACAGTATCTTGTTATGTTATGAGCTTGATGTATAGTGATAGCTGTTTTAGAACAGATATTATAGAAACGAACCATTATCCCCCCCAAATTTTAATGTTTCTCCACAACACATTGTGAGCACATTGCAAATGTCGTTACAGCCCCAGAAATCTAGCATTTCCATCAATATAAAAAGCGAACGTCCCTGTTTCCCTGATTTTTGTGCTCTTTGTGCTGCTTTTCCAACACTGAATATTGCATGAGTGCATTACTGCATGGCTGAGCGGAGATGACTATAAAAAGTGAATGCTATAAAAGTCAAGTGTGTGGGGGTTGCTCCTCTACACTCTTTCGTGAAGTGCTTTCATTTTCAATTAAAAAAAAAACATAAGTGACTACATAAATGAGAACATGAAACACTCAAAGACAGGTGTGTCAGTAAACCACTGAGAATTGTTTTTGCAAACATCATCTGAAGTGTCTTTAAGCTCATTTGAGGGGATGTTACAAAAATATGCAAGAACATGGGTGGTTTCTGGGGAGCGAGAGAGAGAGAGAGAGAGAGAGGGAGAAAGACAATTTGGAGACATGGGCTATTGTTCAGGGACCTGCTGTCTGTCAGATTCATCACACATGAGGCCACAGTGATGGAGAAATCTAACATATGCAGGACAGCGCAAGTCCCCTGACCACTCAGGGCTTGGCAGCTGACGCACTTCAGCTTCAGACTCCATATATACTCCATTCATTATTTATACTCTCAGTTGCCAGTTTATTAGGTTCATGGTTCATGTAGCTTGTACCTGCACTCCGTGATCATTTTGATTCCCTAAGGAACCTTTCAGTTAGTGGCTTTCATTCAGATCTCAATTTAACAAATGAAGTTCTCCCGTGAAACCATTCCAAAGAGTGTTATTGAGTACATGTGGAAAACAACACAACCAAAAGTGATCAGATATTATTAGGGAGGTATACTTGTCTCAGCACTGCAGTGACACCAGATCAAGATCACTGGTTTTTGTTGTGATTTCTACACATTTTATTACTAAAAATCAGTCCACTACCCAACAATATCAAGTCATGAGTGATTCTGTGATCAGAAGCTTAGCAGTGATGAAAGTCTAGAGAATGGCTTACACAATCTCTAACTGTACACCAGCAAAGAGGAGCCAAAGGAAATGGATAATAAAGTGTCTATTAAATGTGCAAGAGAATTCTGTGTGCAGGCTGGTGATCTTTGTAAACAGGAATAGTATTAATGGAGAGTCTGACTTGGCATAACAAATAAATAATTAAAATAAAAATTATTAACATGTGATTGATAGTTGTTAAAGATGATGGTTTGTGTTTGTTTACGGTGTTTATTTGTGAATGACGATCAATTGACAGTGGTGGTGTTTGTGACATTTTTTGGAAAACAATGGTGACGTGTGCTTGATGTGGCTTCTTGAGCCATGATTGAATTATCTTTCCATACAATGGAATCAATAACACACAACAGAATAAACTAAATAAAGCAATTTATTTTGCTGTTTCTTCTGCTTCTGATAATCAGAGGCTTGCTACAAACCTATAAATAAATATAAGATGGCAATCCTGAGCTTGGAACTATACATACTTTCTTGTAGACTTGATAGCCTTGAGATGGAGTATTTGATGCTCCGCTGCTCCCCCTGTCTCTCAGGAGAAGTGTATTTCTAGGGCTGAGAAGGCACTTACTTTCAAGGTGACCCAAGTGAAGAGGATACTGCCAACAAACAAAAACAAAAATGTCCCGCTGACATGCAACTCCCACCTGAACTGAGGCACTGCTGACTCACTCAGATGTTTGCCAGCTAGCCGTGCACAGTGAGAGGTGAAGACTGGGCTGCTACACTTGCAGCGGAAGCTGTCGGGGACAAAATCCTCAGACTAATCCCTGGCGGTGTGCAGGGGCATCAGCAGAGATGGGCTAAGAACACATGACAAGATGCTATTAGCAGGAACAGATGCGTGTTTGAAGCTTTATCGATTTGTGTGGGTTGTTGGAGCAACTTCTCTTTGCTCTACCTCTAAGTGCTAAGCTTCATTTAACACTCTTCTGAAGCTGAGAATATCAAAACACCAGAACAACCCGACGAGTCAATACTCCACCTGAGGATAAGCTGCAGACTTGTGAAAACCAGCACTGAGGAGTTCACAGATTTTTATAAAAGAAAAAAAATAAGTGTTTCAGTTTTAGCATCACAAGCAAGACATCTAGGCTAAAACTGGGTTGATAAAATAAATAGCTTTCACTTTGAAATATGATTGGCTGAGTCAATCTGAAAGATATTGATGGTGGAAAGAGTGTTGTTCGCACTCTATCCACTTTTCTGTAATTTTAGTAAGAGTGCACAGTACATATAGTTTAATGAGCCCCTTCATCAGGTACACCTACCTTCACTCATTGTCCATTTTACGAGCCCCACATTTCTTATAGGTGCGCTGTAAAGATTCTCAGGCTCCTTCTTACCGCACTGTGTTTAGCAGACAAACCTCAGCAAATAGAGAGAAATGATTTGGAGTCAGAGACGCACCGCAGAATCAATAGCACATTAATGAGAAATTAAACAGAGTCAGAGGCTTCAATATGCTCTAATTAGACCCATGAATGATAAATAGTGCAGCTGAAACAAAGGAAGGTGGGAAATTGGACAACTTCAATGCAGTTTGTGTATTTTTAGCAAGTAGGAGTGTTTTGCATGCTTTTATTTTTATGAGAATGCATGAGGCTGGTCTGGTTGTATCATATTTGTGTATGTTGTAAATGTTCTGCTCATTTTAATGTGACACATGCAAAGGGCTGGGCACTCACTATTTCTTCTAGTGTTGTTTTTAAGGTTTCAGAGCTTATTTGATTGTATTTTATTATAACTAAAGTGTAGCTGTAGACAGTTCTAGGTTGTTATATATTTTTGACCTTTTAAGCATTTTGGAATTAAATGTTGTGGGCTGTTGTTTTAAAAAAATTGTCTTTGGCTACAATTGCAAATTTAATATTAGAGAAGTGTTGATGCTTTGGCTTTGTGTTGTGGTAGAAAATTTAAAGCTATAAGGAAGAAAAGGTTTTACAAAAAATCCTAATGTTCCACAGTCAGATAATTCATAAAAGACATTGTATAAGTTAGTTATCTAAATAATACATCAAAATCAATCAAAAGACAAAAAAAATCAATCAAAGACAAATGATTAAAATTGTGAAATGGCCTTCACTATCTATAGACTTAGATTGAAAATAGTAATAGAGGAATATAAAGAGCAGAAACGCTGTTAGCTGGCTGTGATTTCAGCCACAGGGTGTGCTAACAAAGTACTGACTGACTGGGTGCCCAAATCTCCGCAAATCTCTGAAATGTATGTGTGTGCAGGTTAGTTTAGTGGTGAGTTCAGGGGTGTATTTGTGTGTGGCCAGTTCAGTTCCACTGGGAGGGAGAAGTTCAGTTCAGCTGTGTATTTGTGTGGTGAGTACAAGTCTGATGGCCTGGGGGAAGAAACCCTTTCCATCATGACAGTCAAGGCCCATATGCTGTGGAACATTTTGCCGGACAGCAGGAGGGAGAAGTCCGTGTGGGAAGGGTGAAATGGGTCATCCACAATGCTGGTGGCTTTGAGGAAGCAGCAAGTGGTGTATATGCCCATTACAGAGTGGAAGGAGATGATCTTTCTTGCTGTCCTCACTTTTCACCATAGGGTCTGAGGCGTTCCTGTACCAGGCTATGATGCAACTGTACTTTCTGTGGTCCCTCAGCTGAATGTGGTCAGGATGGCAGTGGGGTGCTGCATGGATGTTGAGAATGATCACACGTGCCTGAATTCAACACCCTATCATCTCATTATGTTCATGTTTCTCTTCTCTCTCTCTCTCTCTCTCTCTCTCTCTCTCTCTCTCTGCAGTTGGGATGACAGTAGTTCGGTCAGTAGTGGTCTGAGTGATAATCTGGACAACATCAGCACAGATGACCTGAACACTCCGGCATATTCAGGCGTCTCCACCCGCAAGAGCAAAGGAGCACAGGTTTGTACACACATTTATGCACACATCGATATAAATAGCTGTGTGTGTGTGTGTGTGTGTGTGTGTGTGCAGTAGCATGCACCAGATTGTAAGTTTTGGACTCTTATCTTTGGCTGGTGAGAGAAGTTAGACCATCTGTCAGGTGAGAAGCCTAAGCAAGTGTTGAACATACAGGAAACCATAAAAAGACAATCTTGTGTCGGCACATGCATCTCTTTATACTGTTCTGATCGGTAGACCCTAAATCAAGCAATAATTGCAGAAACATGCCTTCTCACATAGGTCATGCAAAAGTTTTCACTATTTTCTGCATTTTGAATCAAGGCCACACCTAAATGTAGCCTCAAAGTCTGAGAAACTAACGAGGAAACATTTTGAATACAATTGGGTGCAGTGCTACAATCTCCTGAAGAACTGAAAGAAAATCTTTGCAAACGAAAAACAAGAAAATCTGCGCAAAGAAAAATAAATCGCAAACGTTTGGGCCTCCCAATGAAATTACATATTCAAAAATAAGTGCACACTCTCTACAGAGAACACAGTCTGCACAATATCTGCACAATCTGAACGTTAATTTTCCTGTTTTACTTGCTTAATTTAACATTTCCGCAAATTTTGCAAATACATTTTTCTCCCTATAGAGGATGTGTGATATACACCAACAAAGCATGCCATTTGAACAAATGGTGTATTTATAGATGGATCTCTGGCTGAGAGAATATAGATTACTGAGATACTGAATATTTACTGTTAGAATAATTCATTCTAATAGTAAATATAATATTGTGTCTAGAAATGGGTTGTTCCATAATAGATGTAGTTTGTGTTACAGGGGTTGTGAAATACTAGACTTAAATTTCAATTATTGTCTAAAAAACAGGTACTTGAAAAATGGTTACATTTGAAAAAAAAAAATTATTAAATATGTTAATATTGTAAAATAAAATGTATTTTAAATTCTGCACCTAATCAATTACAGAATCCAACTGTCTGTTATATTCTGCAGTCCCATAAAGACAGGCACTGTGATCAGAATGACAGCAGCTGGGCTGGAGCTGAAGAGCTGAAGAAGGTCGATGAAGAATTGGAGGCCATGGACTGTTCCTCTAGATGGAAACCTTCATCCTCCTCTGCCTCAGTGCAGGGGGAGGAGGGAGGGCAGAAGGGGGCATCACACACAAGTGCATCACATACGCATGGGGCACACACAGGCTCGTGGAGGAGGGGTATGAGTGCTCAGGCTGGCATCACACCCCCACGGACCAAAAGCACCACTACCTCCATCAAAACCACAGGTTATAACACATACACATGAAGTTCACACGCAGACAAGCACAGTGTCCCAGTCTTAACTCAGCCTGTTTGCTTTTCTCAGTCTCCTTTAATTTACTTATTGCCATCTATGTTTTAAGGAGAGTGAGCAAAAACGACAAGAACTGAGAGTGTAACCGTGTCTTATGTCCTTCGTCTGACTTTGCAAAGTTTGAGTTTGGGACGTTGTTTTAAAGGCAAGACATTGGTTGAGCTTGGCTGTTACCTTGTGATTCTGCTGAGCTGTTTAAAAAACTCTCCTCACACAGCTCAGCATTGGCTGCCTCACTGCACCACTTGGCTCTACGTCATTGGGGCCCACAGATAATGATTTATTGGGTGGTCAAATTATTTGCAAATAAGCAGGAAAATCTGGACGCTTCTGCCTAAAACAGTAGAGCTGTTGTTGCCAAGATGTTCCTGAGACTTCCTTGCTGAAGATCCAGGTTGGGGTAATGTTGTACAAAGGAATGGGGCACAATAATGTAATGGAATTACCTTTCCACGTAACAAAGTAGCATTACAGTTTCCATTAAGCGATACACCTAATGGTCCCGGTCATCCTTTGTGACTGTCATTCAAAGGAATCAGCCCAAAATGATGCCTGATTTCAAAACACTCAGCATAAGGTTTTTTTGTCCAGTCCAGAACACCGTCTCTTGTGAAACATGTCTAGTAGCTTAAATTATTTAATTCTCATTATTTAAAAATAAAATAGTAGGTTATTATTAATAGGATAATAAGAAAAATACCAAAAACTACCAAACCATACCCAGGACAAAGTTACAAGTTTCTAAACAGAAACAATCTTTTTACTGCTGAAATGAGAAAAGATATCCGTCAGGGCTTCCGTTTGCCAGTAATAACTTTATAAAGACTTGCCAGACGAAATGTGCAGTAATAAAAGACATAATGATACCATAACAAAGGCTTTTCCTAGACCAGACATTTGTGCTTTGGCTGCAAAACATCCTATATTAAAGTTTATCCCCCAATTGGGTGCTCTCTGTTACTGTGCGATACTTTACTAGGCCTCTCCCACTACTGTTCAACTTTGAAGAAGTTGATGAGTTGCCTTAGCCTATGTATAGCACGCACATAGACATGACCGAGTGACATGACTGAATCACATGGCTTAATGTGGACTATCAATGGAGGGAATAAAATGTTTTGTGCTAGTTCGGAAAGAAAATGGCTTCACAATGAGAGTATCATCGTTAAAATGGTGGTCTGGAGGAATAGAGAGTCACAGCTCATGTG
>JBBPDE010203211.1:5305-15787 GCA_037974605.1 Nannopetersius ansorgii
AGAACATATTTTGTGTTAGTTTTTGAATGTAACATATGACAGATCAGTTTGAAGGAGTGAATGTTTAATATATAATGCTTACCTTGTTACCGGATCGTGTAGTGGTCACAGCACTGGCCAGCTGCTCTGAGCTCAGCTCCCCCTTCACCTCCAGAAAGGAAATCTGTGGACCTTCAAAAATGTGCACATCAATCTGAAAAGAGGACGAAGCAATAGTTACATTCAGAACAGCAAACCTAACAAGACTCATTACCATTAACTACTCTTTAAAACCGGTTCTTTAAAATATAAAAATGAAATGCCCGCATGTTTTCATTGCAGTGATTCACTTTGGTGACCTTTGCACCTTTCAGTTGTCTTCACTCTTTCACACAGTGTAAACTATGTTTAGTTGAAAGAAATATGGGGTAAAATTGTAGATGTAAATATAAAATTCTTATTTGGAGGGGTATAAAAATGTAAAATTCTTGTAGGGGAGTGAAGAGATATGTAATTCTTGTTCAGGGGATGTAGAGAGATAAGACTCCTGTTTGGGTGGATGTAGACACTGTATGTGAAATTCTTATTTGGGGTGGGGAGTAGAGAGGTGTAACATTTTTGGGAGGGGTGTAAAGAGATTATTGTTTTTGTTGGGTGATGTAGAGGCTATGAAATTACTGGGACTTTAAGATAACTAGCATGCTAATAGCAGCTAATATGCTAATTTGGATTAGTTCAGCTTGTATATATTATGTACCATAATAGTGTAACAAAAAAGGACTAAAATACTGCTACGATTTGTATGACAGTCAATAAATGATATGACTTGGAGAGACACTGCAACTGTGATAATTGTTACTATTAGCGTCTGCAGTACCTTGAAGTCGCCCACTGGCTGCATGGGCTGGGCGTTGATCAGCAACTGATATTTGCCAAGGCGTCGTTTTAGCAGCTCTTCGTAGGTGAGTTCAAAGGTCACTTTACTGTTATTAGCCACAGTCACTGAGGTTTTGAACTCCTCCAGAGTCCGGCCCACCGAGCTGGAGCACACAAAGATGGCGTTTCAGGAGATTAAATTAGGTAGAACTGCCTCAGATGATCGAAATCAAATGAAGCTAAGCCCACTGTGGCACTCGGGTCGAGCTTGACTGTACCTGACCATTCCAGCACTTTCCCCTCGAGATGTGGCCTCAGCGTACTGCTGCTGAGCCTCTTCTTTCCTTTTCACCAATCCATCGTATGTCTTCCCCTCTATGGTCCTGAAAAGCATATTTTGCAAACCCTTACTGGACCTCCTCATTCACTGACCATGCTTCACTGACAAGCGTATTTCAAATCAGGTCAAGCCAAGTAGGTTTACTGCCATTTCGTATACAAAGTACACAGTGAAAAACAACGGTCCTGCAGGACAATGGTGCAGCACATAAACAAAAACAGACCAACAAAGCACTAAAATAAAAACACAATAAGACTGCATGAGTGCATACATGTCAGAATATACACAGTGTAAATAGAGCAAGAGAGACTGCAAGAAAAACCTGAGCAACAAAACCACAGGACAAGACATTTAGTGCAGTCGACATTTAAGTGATTACAATATTATGACAATAATAGCAGCACCAGGACAAAGAATCTGCAGTATATAATAAATACAGGGTGTTTACAGTGGCAGTTGTAGAAGAAGCTGTTTAAGGCAGAACAGTTTGTGTGTGTGTGTGTGTGTGTGTGTGTGTGTGTTTTTTTTAACTCACATCCTGAATTTGCTGATGAAAGCATTCTTGGGAATTTTGACCTGGAAATGGACTTCTTTGGACTCGCTGAGCCGGTTGGCGACACGGCTGGTGATGACGGTGATGGCGTAACGGCTGATAACTGTGGAGTTTATGTGGAAGCTGTAGATGTCGACATCTTTTTCCTGTGGATAAGAAACATTGTCCATCTCTTTGATTGGATGAAAGAAAAGTAGTTGAGGTTTCGTCTGGGTTTAGTCCAATTTTGAGATCCCAAAGGTCACAGATTTTACTTTCAGAGGTATTTTGTTATGCAATTAACTCTTAACTAAGGCATTACCTTGAGACTACTGAATAGTCTGATGGGTGCTAAAGGTGCTAAAATCATTTTCCACTTATTGACCCCTGAATGATCCCTACATTATATGTATGTAAAGTGTTCCTTTGTGCCCCCCTGTGTGGAAGGTATGTTAAAGGCCAGTTTGCATTTAGGAGGCGCTTAACAGTTTATTATAACACATCTGTGGTGCAGTGCCAGCTCGTGAACCTAGTGCAAAAATCTAGCCCTGCATTCTATCTCATCTTTTAAAGGTTCACAATTTGATATGCTGGGTCACAACCACATTTCAATATATCAAGAAGTGCTTAATTTAACATTTTTGTGTAAAAACTCGGCTACCTTTGCTCACATCTATTATTGTTCGAAATGGCTTGCTCACAAAAATGGCCACCAACAGCAAATCAAAGTTTAACAGCCAATGCATGCCTGTGTGAACGGCCTTTCTTACAGTTCATTCTTACAGGTATACATATGCTATTTACCCAGTTTCACACATAAGATTATATAAAAAAGCTACCACTATGCAGTATGTCTACTTGATTATCACAGTGCAGTAGGAAAATTCTCATGTCGTTGTTGTAAAATGTTTGGAGAGAGTGGAAAGTGTTTACACTTTGGGACAGGTCAGCATTCTAACCTTTTTGAGATCCCCTAAAAACACACAGAAACTGCTCAAACAACTCCAGGGTGGACCTTCACCTCAGAGTTGGTCAACTGTTTGGTTGACTTTGTATTCAATCAATTCCAGTGGTGGTGGTGTTGTATTGTATAAAACATTTGTTAAACTTTTACTGAACAGAGTAGCACAAAACATGGAAATTTGCAATACTTTTCATTCTCTATTTAAATAAGCCATTGACTTTGTATTTTGCTTACATTTGAAGAGTATTGCACTGATTTAAAAAATATATAAACAACAGACAGTTTCACAGGATTCAATCATTTTTCTGTGTCCAATTTAAGAAACATTTCAGGCAGTGATAAATGTTTACAACTTGAGATAATACTCATTTTGTATTTGGTATGTTGATACTTCTTCATACTTAGCATTAATATCAAAATAAAAATAATTCCCATCATAATAGACCTGGAACAGGTGGGAACATTTGCTGAAAAGTTATTTCAATATAGGCTCAAAAGATCATATTTTAAAAGTAAAAAGTGTTCAGAAAATGCCAAACCCAGCTGTGTTATGTCCACTTTGGGTACAGTGGGTGCCTTACACATTAATATGAGGGAAAAAAGGAAAAAGAACCACACTGGAAAATACTATACTATACTATACTACACTGTAGAATACTGCACCACACAGCACTATGATATGCTCTGTTAGCCAATCCCATTTCTTCACTGCTTTTCTTGTATTTTTAATGTGGCCTTGAGGAACAGTTCTCTAGGCTTCTGAAGGACTTTCAAAAACTCCAATTTTCAGTCCAGTCCCTGAACCTGACCAGTTTCAGAGGAATGTTTTTGTTTGTTAAGCCACACAGTAACCTATGTATGAATAATTCATGCTAGGGCTGCACAATATATCACAAAAAAGACTGAAAGACTGACTGAACTGCAATAAATGGTGTTTGTCCAAAGCTCTTCACCCAGTTCTGCAGAGTTCTGCTATTTTTTCTGGCTAAGAACTTACTAAAATTTTAATTGTTTACATTTATTTCAGATCTAAAATTATTTAAAAAATATTTTCAACAGTGTTCAACGGTTAAAATGTTTTATTAAAGTAATTAATTGTTTATATTCTTAAAAAAAACTGCTGGAATGGAAGTATTGCATTTAATTTCTTCTGCATAGACTAGTCAGCATCTGGAGTCGATGTTACCAGCAAATCCAAAGCAGGAAAACATTAACACTATAAAGGCTAAGTTTTTACTTACTTATCGCATGTGATATCAGCATCGCAACACTCAACAACATTATCGCATGTTTTCCTAATATTGTGCAGCCCTAATTCATGCAGAGCAAAGACAATCTAACTGAAATCCTGAACCAGTGAAGAAACAGGAGCAGATGATTCTAGATGATCAGACGGTGATCAGTATACTGGTGGTGCTGAATGCTGAGTGGTTGGAACTCCTTTGTCTAGACTACTTGTATCTTTAGGCACTTTGCATTCTGTCACAGTAAAATATTTATTCACATTTCTTTCTTTTAATCTACTCAGTCAAAAGCCAAAGATAAGGCATAAAACAGTATTTATGCACTAACAAGGTAATCCAAAATCTAAAGAAATGAGGGGGGTTCAAGATTTTTGCACAATGCTGTATTTAACACAGAAAACCTCAGTGACCTCTGAGCGTACCTTCTCGGTTTGGCCTGAAGCAGCACAGATGAGTAAGAATCCAAACAGAGCGACTGTGGTTCGATCCATGGCGGCTCAATCCCACGCAGGACTAAAGTCGGACAAATACACACAGGTCTTTAAACAAACCCTGCAGACCCTGCTATTGGTCAGAACAGAGCGAGCATAGCCAACACCCTTCCAGTCATCAACCCCTCTTACAGTAACACTGGGAGAGAAAGGGTTGGAATATAGACCAAACCCTGTGTGTTTATAAACAACACCCAGATAAAAACAGATGCAACTGGGAGAACAAATGTCATAAGATGATAATCGTAGGTGTGTGTTGCTGTTAATACTGGAGAATCTGAAAAGCAGTGTAATACACAATACCTTCATATGGGACAGTTCTTCAGTACACTAGTTTTCCCCAAAGATTCACAAAATTAGATACACTATTCAATAACTCATTATAATTATGAACCCATTTGGATTAATGAACTTGCAGAGTTGCTTCTGTGGCACACACTCATCATGGTAAAACTATTTTTGTATTTATTATTATAAAAAAGGCAAACGGTTGTAAAACTTATATTTTTAGAATTAATTTTAAAACCTGTCCAAATTGTGACAAACCAGCCTAAATTTTGTAAACTGTTTTTATCAAATCTGACCCCAAATCAACCAATCTGGCAACACAAGGCTCCCGTGAACCTGCTGAATGAGTAGCAAAATGAAATATTTCTTAAAATTTCTTACACTTGCATGAGCTGGTTTTTCAGATGAAACAAAGCAATATTTCCATAATTGAAATGGAAGTACATTTTTGCATTTAAGTTACATGACATGGGCTGAGTCACATGATACACCTGTGTACCTGTGAATGGGAGTCACAGGTAGAGCGAGGTGAACTTTACTATACTATACTACACTATGGGATTCAATACTATTATATTTTACTATACCATACTATGATGTGCTATACTATATTTTACTATACAGTCGCCATCTGTAATTACATTACGTTCCAAGAACATCCGCAAATTGGGAAAACCATGAACTTTTGGGAAAAAACCTATTAATGCCTAAAATGTAAATTTTATAGTCTAAACCCTAAATATGCCACCAGATATGCTCCCAAAACACTTTAATTTTTTTTAAACGCAGCTTAATACATCATCCTTAAAAATTGAGATAGCTCAGGAAACTGTTATGATCATCTGCCAGTGATGCGTCACAAGGCAGCAGCCAATCAGCAGCAAGCAGAAACAAATAACGTTCTCAGATTGGCTCCTTTCACCATCAAGACTTGTTTTCGTATCCGGTTGCTTTGTACTTAATAGAACTTAGTTAAATTGTATATGGAGATGGATCTGAATTTATGTTAATAAAAAACTCTGTGGCTGCGAGCTCTGAACTGTATGGTACTACATAAAATATACTATATTTTACTTTACTACACTATTTTACTGTTCCATACAGTATGGTACTCTAATTTACTGTACCAGGCTATACTATTCTATGGTATACATACTATACTATACTTTACTATACTATGCTACTATTCTACAATATATTGGACTTTTACTTCAGAGAAAGTTACTTTTTAATTAGAACTTTGTTAATTAGTCTCTTTGGTGCCATGATGGTCCTGTTTTGTTGCATTAACTCACCAAATATTCAGAAGTTTTGGATCCATACGATCCCTAACCAAATTACATACAATAAACCAATTATGTATTTAAAAAAATTTAAAAATGTTTAATACTAATATATATTACTGACCCTATTTGTGCTCTGAATGACCTCTTCACCCAGACAAGACGGGACAGATAAGCAGATGGTGATCAGTGGTTCCTCATTTATCGATATTTTGAGATAACGAAACCAGACGTCCTCCTGACTGACTTTCACATAAATAAAAGCTCAGCAAAACATAGTCAAGAAAACGGGAACTAATGGTGGTCTTGTCTGGAGATTTAACTAATTTCAAATAAAATTGTGGTGTTTCAGTCCAGATCTTTGCTGCTTGTGTACTAAAGGTTAAGGGTCCTAAAGTATTAAAACACATGTATGTGGTCAGATAGTAAGAAGAGCTTCGACCTTCTGTTGAATTGTTGCTTGAATAAATAACAACAAAGAAAACTGCATTGTAAGTCAATCTTTTTTTATTTGTCATCAGTTGAATTTCCATTAGGCTGAGCATTCTGATCCTGATCTAAACACAACTGTGTGCTGAACTGCAGACCACTATGAAGAACATTCCAGTGTGGCATCCTTGGATATAGGTGCCAGAATTGTGATTCGTTGTTCTCATTTATGGTCCTGTGCTGCTTTAAAACCATGAAATGTTCTGATACAGTTATTAAATATTTCACTGCAATTTCGATCAGGGTTTTTCAGAAGCATCAACCCATTAAGTTACAGCTGAGACACTGTGAAGTCAGAGAGCTCCCCCTGCAGGACAAACTGGAAAGGTACAAGCCAGCATCCCAGAAGAGGAGCCACAAAGCGACGGTAGTCGAATGCGGGGCTCCTACAAGACAAAACATGTTTAGCTGGGAAACATCAGCAGAAAGTATAACGAAGCTGTTCGGTCTTAATTTGCTGTATTTACCATTTGGCTTTCACTTCATCGTCTTTGATTTTGATCCTAGATCTTGATGATTCTTCATACTGAAGAGGGTTCTTCCCTTTCAAACCAGAGACAGAGATTACAAGTATTGTGGAGCAGTGAGGAAGAGCAGAGATGTTTAAATGTCTCTGTAAGAGTTCAGCTGATACGAATTGGATAGGGACGGTGGGGACACGGAAGGATTGTTGTTTTTATCTTGTTGATAAGGGAGTTTCATTTTTCCAGTTTTAGGAGTGCACTTTCTTTATTTTATGCTAACAAAAGGTCAGCTGCACTCAAATATCAGCCACTTTGTCATGAGAGGGAGACTGGGCCCTAGCCTAATTTACAGGGCTCTACTCAGAGTCACCTGGTTAAGTTCTTTTAATGAGGGACTTATGTCATATATTCTCGTAGCCCAGATTACGGTACAGGTTCAGGTTTTGTGTTTTTATGCCTGTGTATATTCATCTGTCCTCTTACCAAAAATCCCTTGTATGTTAGAGCTGGATGGCTGCTGCTGGACCGAAGGCCACAGAAACATTTCTCCATCTGTCGTATGACGCAACAACACCACCCGCACCGTTCCCATGGTGACATCCATTTCATTGGCCCTCATAATAAGATCCACACTGCGGATAAAGGGTTAACAGTGACCAGGGCATGAATGAGTGGTCATCTTCCACCATGGATGATGTGATGTCCATATTCCTTATTCCTTTAGTACCTTTCATTCTTGTGCTCGGCGGGTTTCTGCCCCCACAACAGCATCTCACTGTTCAGGCCATCATGGTAATGAATGTGAGAGGTGTTGAGCATTAAGTAATGATCCGTTTTGTAGCGAAGCACAATTTGTTTAAACCCTTTCGATGAGAGCTCGCCATTCATAGAGAAATCTGTGGAAAGGAAAACAGTAACACAGTAATTGTCATGATCAAACTGTTCCTGAACTCAAAAAGTGCATGAATTGAAGCAAAGATGACACCTGAGGAGGGGTCCATCAAAAGGCAGAGTTTGGAAGCTGCTGGCAGGTCATAACACAGTGGCTTAGGTTGATCATGAGAAGAGATCAAGAACCTCACAGTACTCACTGAGAAAAAAGAGAGGAACATGAGAACAAGACAGAACTTTGAAGATGAGGATCATTGAAGTATTTTCCTCGATACTTAAAAGCCAACTCTACCTGGAGAGGGAGTTATTGCAGGTGGAGAGGAAGTTGCTGCGGCTTTTTTAGGGCTCGCTGCATGTACATCTAAAAAAGAAAAGTATGCATTAACCCCATCATAAGCCATTTGATTGTAAAATTATAGAATAGAGTTTGGTGATAAAGCACTTTAAGACCACACTCTGAAAAATAAATGCAAATAGAGCTATTACAGTGTTCGTAAAGGTTACTGTGAAGTGGAACAAGGCTGCCTCTGAGTCTGAACAGATTTTTCAGCAAACCTTTCCAGCAGCTTTGGTGGAGGGGGAATAGTGGTCTCAGGCTGTGGTGTATGATCCCTGATTCCAGTCAAGGGAAATTTTAATGCTGCAGCATACAGTGACATGGTTGGAGATCCTAGTTTTAATTACCACATTAAAGCTATAACAATCCGTATTTTGGCACTTTAAAGATCCAAACAAGTCACAGAGAAACTTCATCATGATTTTAGTCAGAGGCTGAATATTGTAACGCTCCCCTCACAGGGATTAACAAAATGTCCAGCTTATTCAAAAAGCTGATCCAGTTCATTCAATATCTGATGCATATAAACCTTGTAGGTCTCTTAGATCTGCAGGAGCTGCTTAACTAAAGGTAAAACGAGCTGAAACTAAACATTTACAGCATTTATCAGATGTTTTTATCCAAAGCGACTTCCATTCCCTACCTACAGGGGGCAGTCTCTCCCTGGAGCAACTTGGGGTTAAGTTGTCTTGCTCAAAGACCCAGTGGTGGTGCTGAAGGTAGGATTCGAACCCATGGCCTCATGGACCGGAGGCAAGTATCCTACCCACTGAGCTACCTCCACCCATAAACCCCTAAACATTATACACTGTTCATCAGATCCGCACAAACTGTGACATGCTTAATAACCTCCTAAAAACCACACTATGCTTCTTGGCCTTATTTTGAATATCTGCACTTCTATCACACATTTAGTCTTCTTTTACACCTATTGCTATGTTGCTTGATTTTATTATTTATTTTTTTATTCCTGTAAAGCACATTGAATAACCTTTGTGTTTGATAACATGCTATATAAGTCAACTTCATTTGACAATCCAGACATTTGTGTTCTTCCAGATTTGGCAAGGCAATCGTTACTTCTCCTCCACGTACCGGCTGGTGTGGCATAGTGTGTAACGTCACTGATCTACTTGCAGTAACTGGGGTTTAGTTCCCTGTCTGGACCAAGAATCTGTACCAGTACCAAGGGCAACTGCGGTTCAAAGCTCTGGCAGAGATTGTTGTGATCAAGAGTAATTTTTAAGCCATTAGTACATTTACATTTTATCCAAAGCGACTTCCATTCCCTAACTACAGGGACAGTCTCCCTGGAGCAACTTGGGGTTAAGGGTTTTACTCAGGCACCCAGTCCGGAGGCAAGTATCCTACCCACTGAGCTACCTCCATCCCAGTAGACAAATATTCTGCATGGCCCACAGTGATTTTCATATTGGGCCGGCTTGCTACTGAAGTTGAATATGCCTGCACAAGGGGCTCGCTCCTGTATCCTGTAAAGGTGCTCTGTGACAACATTGGCTGTAAAAAGTGATATAGAAATAAAATTTAATTGAATTCAATACCTGTTTCCTGGGCAAAATTAATATGCGGCTTCTTTCTCTCTTTAACCCTTTAGCGGTGAGATTTTTAACAGTCCTACCGTTGCTGTGTGACTATTTTTGCTCATGCTCCAGCATTCCACACTAAAATTCACCAAAGCTGTTAGCATGTTCTGTGTTGAGTGTTTCAAATCACACCTGTGACAGTACGCTTTAATGGAAAGTAGTCAGGAGACTCAACGGCATGATTTTGTATTGAAGGGTTAAACTGGAAGCTGCTCTGGATACAAATCAACCAAAGGCCGTGAAAGTAAATATTGGCATGACCCTGTGCAGAAAACAAGGTCCATAAAGAAATGATTAGCTAAGTTTGATGTAAAAGACTGTCCTGTACAGACTATAATACAGTTGTTGTTGCCCCATATGTGTTTGTACACAAAAGCAGCACTGTTTATGCACTGCTATCTAACTGGAGCATTAAAAGCTATAGGAGGTAGGAACATCTCCTAGTGGCCCAAGACTTGTGATTTAGTTGGTCAAAGATGCTCAAAAATAGATGGGACAGCAGAAAGAAAGACTAAAATATCGTTTAGAATGAGAACACAGCTGTATCAGAACAGAAAATAATGTGTTTTGTTCAGTCTAACACCAAGTCAGACTGGTCAATTGTCCCACTAGTCAGTGCATCCATATACACTACCGGTCAAAAGTTTTAGAACACCCCATGTTTTCTGTTTGTTTGTATTGAAATTCAAGCGGTTCAGTG
>JBBPDE010203237.1:0-15782 GCA_037974605.1 Nannopetersius ansorgii
CTCTCTTTCTCCGCCTCACCCGTCTTCTCCTCAACTTACTGCGGCTCAGTCTTCCCTTTCTCTCGCGTCTGTATCTCTCCCTTTCTCTCACTCAGTCGTCTGTATCCCTCCCT
The DNA here is from genome assembly GCA_037974605.1 of Nannopetersius ansorgii. Lineage (NCBI taxonomy): Eukaryota > Metazoa > Chordata > Actinopteri > Characiformes > Alestidae > Nannopetersius > Nannopetersius ansorgii. The sequence goes on from JBBPDE010203237.1 coordinate 114, forward strand.
TATTTTGCTCATGTTTCGCTATCCTTCTGTTTCTTTCTACCGTCTTTCACCAGTTTGCCTCGCCTCTAACCCTCTCATCTGTCTTCCATCAGTGTAAAGTCGCAACATTTACCGCCTGGAACCCACACACGTGATTGGCTGAGTGGCGTTACATGGGAGGGCTTAACTTGCATCCAATTGGTCCATGCTTTCCCTCAGTCACTAAAGCACTACTGGAAAGACCATAAAAGCTGCGCCGGTTAAAATAGACGCATCAGGTTTTAAATGATAACATTCTGTTTTGGCTATAGGTCCGGGTCCGTATGGGACAGTTTCTGGGTCCAGACCCGGACCGCGGTCCGCCTGTTAGTGACATCTGCTATAGATGTTCCAGATTGTTACTAGCATTATTTGGAAGTTGCTATAGTAACTATGGTTGTTGCTATGCTGGTTGCTATAGTAACTATGATTGTTGCTAACCATGGAAATAAAAGGCTGGAGTACAAAAAGAACACCAAACTCACTCAGCACACACTGTTTTCCCAGCAGAAGTGTGAGCAGATACCAGAACTGACTGGTTGTTGTCAATACATAATAGAGCCTCTCGCTGGAAGGGGTCCAGAATAAAGGGGTATTCCTGCAAACAAAGAATCCATGAGGACAACTACAACTTTCACACAAAAAATGTGTGATTTATTTTTTTAATAAAGAGCGCAACAGTGTAATTTGCATCACACACAACAGATAGTACCTTTGCTGCAGCTCCAACTCTCTGTTTCAACTGTGTGTACTCCTGATCTGCAGGCAGCGCCACCTAGAGAACACAGAGGAAACTTTTAAACAAATGTTATTTATTAAAAAGATTAACTGCACTAGGATGAAAAAAGTGTAAATGATACTTATTCTACATTATTCTACCTGGATGGGAAAAGGCCAACTTATCTTAACCTTCAAGTTAAAACTTTACAGTAGGAAATGTTGGACTCTTTCTATTAATCTAAATCATAATTACATTTTAAGTTGGTTATCTCCAACACAAACATGGAAAAAAGCAAAAACTTAACTGAAGATTAAATATATTAAATAGGTGGTGGGACACAACAGAAATGTTTCGGGTTATGGTTTCTGTTCATAAGCTCTCATTTTTCTTAATTCATTAGATCTATTCATTTTATGGTGATGCTAAAAGGCAGAGCTTAGTGTATATGTCGGATTTCAGCTTCAATTCTGTTTTACAGTTCAGTCTGTTCTTTACACAGGTCACTCATATTGGGTTGGGGTGTCTCCCCTAACATTAAACAGGGCATTTGGTGTGGATAAGATTTAAACATTGGCATGTAAATGGCAGGGTAAGATTTGCCTTCTAAAATTAAGTTTCATGATTTGTGCTCGTTTTTGACCAAAATAAAATTCTGTCTACTTTCAAAGGTTAAAATCCACTAAAATCAGATGACACTGAAGTCTTATGCGGATCACTAATATGATATACAAGCATAACAACCAATACCTTACAGTATGCAGGAAAATGTTGTATTTCTTGAAGAAGAAAAAAAACCAAAACATGTAGAGTGCATAAAAAAAGGATATTCAAATTTAGATTCTGATTTTGCTAACCTAACCTGGAACAAAGTCAGATCTATCCAAAACAATGAAATCTTTGATGTTCTAGTATGACTGGAAGATGCTAATGATCTACACACTACTAGGGACTGCACTAAAACCACACCTCCGGTTGATCTCAACCAAGAGATACACACTAGTTGGTCCCTGGGGAAAACTGACATTAACAGGCTTTTACAGTGTGAACGCAGTGAAGTGTGTGTGTAGACTCACCTCATGTGTGCAGCCTTCCACTGTCTCCACTGGCTCCACTTTCACTTTAGGCATCAAGTCCGCAAGACTGGAAGAGAAATAACAGAACGTATGGAACTCATACTGACTGTGTTTACCATTAACTGTGTGCTCTTTAATGACCATTCTTGGCTCCAGATCAGGTTATTAGAAAATGAATTATAATTAGGGATGCACCGAAATGATTTTTTTTGGCCAAAACCGTAACACCAAAATAAATTATTATTAAATTATTAAAAGTATTAATCTGTTACAAAAATATGAAAATATTTAGCATTCAAACAATGCACATTATAAAATAACATTTGAAAAAAAATATTTTCCTTGGCCCCACTCATGAATAGCCTAAAAGCAAGATACCTGAAATATCTTCTATCATAAAACTAGTGAATTCAAGTGCATTATAATATTCTGTATGAAGTGCATGAACAAAGCGCATTCAGAACAAGTACTTTAAAACTGCTGAAAGATAGAACATTCTCTGTAGGCCTGGTACAGCCCAAATATTAACCGGAATCACTGGAAAACATTCTTGCATTTTCAAAAACACAGCGTGAGTGTGCTCGAAGGGTGTTGCCTTATCTGGCGATCAGGATCTTCTGAGTATATATGATAAATTAATCCCGACGTTAAGAAAGTCTTTGTGGATGCACCCCCTCTAGAAATGTCCGCATTCTGTGTTTTCCATTTACAAACGGATTTCCAGGGTCTTTCTTAGATGTATTAAAATGCAGCGACACGGCACACATGTTGACTCCAACCCAATCTGGCGCATGCAGGTTGCTGTTGTTGATTGCATCATCACTGTTTCGGTCGCATTAAAAAGAAAATTTCCGGTGGCCGAATATTCGATGAATCCCTAATAATAATATAATTACAAAGCAGGAAATATATTCATATTACACAGGTCCAAAAAGTGTCCAAACTAATAAGAGCAAATACAAAATTGCTGTGAACCTGGGATGACCAGATTCAGTCCTGAAGGGCTGGTATCCAGCACAGTTAGGTAATTTCTCTTCTCAAACACACCTGGTTTAGTAAATGTGTTAGAGAATAAGAACTACCAAACTGAGCAGGACACCGATCCACCAGAACCGGAACTGCTTTAGATTCTTACTTGATCTCCTCTGCTGAGACCGTCTCCAGTTTGGCTTTTTTACCGAACACCACCTCCTCCGCTGCATCATTATCAGCCTCTCTCTTCATCCGTGAGATGGATGGAGATTCTGTCTTTTCTTTGCCTTGTACGCCATCAGTTTTCCTTGAAAACAAATAGACAATTGATATCAGTGCCCTGTTCATCCACATCAGTGATCAACTGTCCACCTGGAGATCAACTTTCCAGCTTCAATCTAACACAAGCTGCCACCGTTACTTAAAGCCCCAGTCAATCAGGGACTTCTGAAGACTACTGGTTCCAGTGCTGTTGGAAGAGCAAAACCGTATATTGGTCTAGATGGTATTGTATTTGTTTGTTTAATTATTATGATAAGTAAGTAAATAAGTGAACTTTGTCATTCATACCATACATCAGTATAACAACGGATGCACAGCTGACTGAAATTGTGTAAGTGCTAAATCTTCTCACTGCTGCACCAGATTATAAAGTGTGAGAGCAATAAGAGTATCAATATTGCATCTGTTTTGATAAGAAGTATCAGGATCAATACAAATATAACCATACTCATCCCTGGTTTACTGTACTTTACTTTGTTAGCTATAGAGAAAGTGAAAGTGACCATTCTGTTATACATGAACACACCTCAGCACACAGTGTAAACAGCACGAAATTCTTCCACTGCATTTAACCCATTCACCAAGTGAAGCAGCGGGCAGCCAGGAACACAGCACCCGGGGATGGTGTGTGGGTATGGTACCTTGCTCAGGGTACCTCAGTGGTGCTGAACAGCCACATCTGTTCCAACAGTGATTAGGTTTTAACACTAGGGCCTTCTTTTGTTAGTCATCTAAAAGAGACTCCCTTTCTCTCTGGGTTTTGAATCTTGGTTCCTCATGAGTTTTTTTCTTCCAGCTTTAGGGAGCTTTTCCTCGTCTGTCACCCGTTGCTCACTCACTAGAGGCTCGGACTTGTAAAGCTGCTTTGTGACTACACTGGTTGTAGAGAACACTATATAAATAAAATGTAACTGAACAGAGTACTTCAGTAAAATCCTGACAGGTTTGGAGATTCCTGACAGTATTTCAGGTTGTAAAGTGATTAATTATTCAAAGCTGCACGATTTGGACAGAATATCAAAATAGTGAATAGATGGTAAACGGTTGTACGGTTGTATCCAGAATAAGGAGACATATTAGTGCTGGTTTTGTGACATTACATTTTACATGTATGGATGGGGAGTTAATGTACCACTCGAAACACGTGCAGTATTTAAGTGTTTTTACTTCGAGTGATATGAGCCCAATAACGTACTGAGAGGAAACACGATCAATCTGTAGCAGTAAACTTGAAAAAATATTTTGTGCAGCTCTACTTTGGTCTCCTGGTTCTTATTCCTCCGTCAGTGATGGAGCTGTGGAGCTTCTGAACCTCCTGCACCTTTTATTTACATTTTGTTTCCCAGTCACACTCCAAACAAAACATTCCTGCTAGGAATATTTAAGTTTCGTTTCTGCTCTAATTTACCTTCCCTGTCTTATGAGCTCATTTCCAGAACTCTTATGAGGTGAAAACAGAGAATTAGAAGGGAGAAAAGCAGTAAAGTGTTAATCATGTGTTCAGTCTCTCAGGAACATGAGGTGGCTGGTCTCTCTTAACTTCAGTGCTTTAAATACAGAAAAACACGGGTTAAATCACACCCAACCCAGCTTAAACTCTCACCCAGGTTGGCCTGTGCTCTTCGGGGTTGTTTTTTTGCTGGAACTCGTCTGTTCTTCTTCAAAGACACTGAATAAATCCGCTCCAAATGCGTCCGCCATGCTGCTTTCGCTACACTCTCCACAAGCCACACTCGGCCTCCTCTCTCAACACCAGACTATACACAATAAAAGTCACTTATCTTGAAGTTTCAAATTACACAAATAACTACTTATGTTATGAATCATATTTTTAGAACGCTAATAAAGTTTTGTAGGTATTAATGTATTTTATTTTTATCTTTTAGATTTTTATCTTTTAGGTTTTAGAGTTTTTTACATGTTATCTTTAACAATTATATACTATTTAAAATGCAGTACAATACTACTACTACTACTACTACTACTACTACTACTACAGTTAATAATAATAATAATAATAATAATAATAATAATAATAATAATAATAATAATAATAATAAATACAATCAGTTGCATGTTTGTATGTATGTATGTATATATTTATTTTTAAAATAATACTGTTGAATATTTGGCCAGACTAGCGATGGATAGGCTAAATAGGAGATGAATTCGGACTTTTACTTTAAAGTATAGGAAACCGTGCCGGGCTAGATTCCGAAAGCAAAAGGAATGAAACAAATCCACGTGGAATTCTTTACATTTACTATTTTTTATTGTATTGTGTTTAGTTGTTTATATTTTTAACAACAATATACAAATATAGTAGACAATATAAACAATAACATAAAGTACAATATAATAATAATAATAATAATAATAATAATAATAATAATAATAAGACGAAGCAGCAGAAGAAAATAAATCATCACAACAAGAATAATAACTATAATAGCATAACAATAATAAAAAGAACTAAAATTATTATTATTATTGGTTAATAAAATTATAACAACAATAATAGTAGTAGTAATAATAATTGGCCTAGTGATTGGGCGTTCAAAAAGGGTTTGAATCCCAAGACTGCAAGTGGCACCACTGAGGTACACTTGAACAAGGTACCATTCCCACACACTGCTCTTTGGGCGCTGTGTTCTTGGCTGTCCGCTGCTTCACTTGGTAAATAGGTTAAATGTAGAGGAAGAATTTCATTCTGTTCACACAGTGTGCTGTGGTGTGTTCACGTATGACAGAATGATCACTTTAAATAATAATAAAAAATTATTAATAATAAAAGCAAACGATACCCAGCCCTGTTCATAATGCGTCTAAAAGTGTTTATCTGTGATTCAGCACATCACAACTCTATAAGCAGCTGATCTTCAGCCCCATTCTGAGTAGGGACTGGGTTGGACTTTTATTCTGAAGTGACTGGAGCCGTGTCTGGTCTCTGCAGTGTTGGTCCGGATGATTTTTTTGGATGAAGCTCCAGCGGTTCTCTCCGCTCCCGGACCCTCAGACGTTCAGACCTTTAGTCCATACACTGCAGTAGCCCAGAGTCTCCATGGGTGGTAAAAAGAAGAAGAATGCGGCTCCGGCCGCTGCTGGACCTGTGAACCCCCCGCCGGAGTCTGTGGGACAGAAAACTGGACCAAGAACCTGCAGCAAGGAAAACAAAACCAAAGGTTATAATTCATGCTTCATTCTTAATGTTTTATCATTCATCGTATAGACTGCATTCTTCATTATTCTATTTAAACATACAACCAGAGTTGCACGGTATGGACAACGTATCAGTGTTATGATTCTATTGTCACATTTTGTGATGCCTTTCAATATATTAAAGGGCACCTATCACTTTTCTGGAATTAAAAAGCCTTAAAGTTGGTTTCAAATGGTACATTTACTTCTCCGCATCCGTACAATCCATTTATGGAAAGTAAGTTACAAAACACACTGTTTTCAAGTCATATGGGTTGGTCACAAAAAAAAAACAATATTTGAAAATGACCTGTTTTTGTAGCTACATTTATGCATCATGCCTTTTTAATTCCAGAAAAGTGACGATAATGTTGCAGAAGACATTGCAATCACAATATGTAGCAATAATATCACAATGCTGATATTTTCTCCATATCATGCAGCTCTGAGTGTAGTGCACATTGCGTGTATTTGTGTGTGAACCTACAGGCCTCTTATTTGTATCTCAGAGGTTGTGTTTTCTTTTTTAATTTCCATCCAGCCCCAAAAACGTACAGCCTCACTGGCACCTCACAGATGGACACCAGCGGAGTCGCAGACAAATCAGTCCTGAAGGTAAGAGAACCAACTGATTACATTCAGCCCAACCTCACCAACCTGCTCTCTTGGGCTGCACTCAAATCCATACAGCAATGTTCCAGCATCAGTACCTGACCTCACTAATGCTGAAATCAAATCCTCACAGCAATGTTACAACATATCTTTGGCTCATGTTCTCATACAATCAAATCCTCACAGCAATGTTTTACCATCACTACTTGACCTTACTAATGTTTTTAGTCTATCAAATAATAAAATATTTACAAATAATGGCCCCCATCGGATGATTAATGATCTCTGTGTTTGAAGGTCATCATTCAGCCGGCTCTGGAGAAGAACATCATCAAACTGATCAACGACTACCGGCAGGAAAATGGAGATAAAGGGCCAATCTCAGGGAGACTTACCACTAAAAAACTGCTGGTAACGAAAATGTTTTTATTACAGTTTACCTCACGAAATTAGCATCGTTATAGCTCATGACAGAACCATTTCTTTTAATGTAAATGAGACCAGAATATGGAAAAACCCTTTAACGACTTCTTTTAGTTTTTAAATATCATTACTAATACTGGGCTACAATTATACATTTTGATTGTGATTAATCACATGATTTACTGCAATTAACCACATTGTTAAATGCAACATTAAATAATTAATTCAAGAGTAGTGTATTATGCACTTTTATTTTTTAAGTGCTGCTAAATGAATTAAACTGCAGCAACTTTTGGTTTGCAAACACTTGAAACAGATAAGAACTTTTTAACAGCAGTGTTCCTTTAACACAGTTACACAGCTGCAGTTCAAATATTTCTGTGAATCTCAACATAAACATTAATGTAATCAAATCAAATATAAAATCAATGCTATTCGCCACTGCAGGGCATTCATGTTTTCTCTATGTTTTATCATAAAAACATGTTCCAGAGCATGTGGGTGGAACCATTATAGCAGGTGCAAAGAGGGCCCAACGCTATATGAAAGTCTAGTCAAAAGTTTGGAAACACCTACTCATTCAATGCTTTTTCTTTGTTTTTATTGTCTTCTAACAAACAAAACAATGAAGGAACACATGGAATTAGGCAGTAAACAAAAAAGACTTAAACCAGAATATGTTTTGTAATGAGGCAATGATGGGCTGCTGTTTCATTTACTTTAGTTAAGTGGTTCTTGCTATAATGTGGATTAGTTGAATAGGATCATTAACTGTGTACCAACCCGACCATCACATCTGGCAAAGAACAAAAAGACGTTCTTTAGGGAACCAGAAATGTTCTCCCACGGCAAGGAACCAAAATAGTTCTCTTGTGGTAAAGCATTTCTGATGCTTCTGAACTGTTTTTGAGAGGAGAACGGAATGGTCTGTTTGTTTATTTGTTTGTTTTGTGTAGGATCTATACACAGCCCTGCAGAAGTTCCATTTTAAGATGGAGCACATCGAGGAGGCCATGAAGAGCAGCGTACTGTATGGGGGGGACCTGCACTCGGCCCTCGACTGGCTTTGCCTGAATCTCAGAGATGGTAAAACACACTCGGCTGTGTTTATTTATTAGATCTCATTTACACTTATTTGCACAAGGCTGCCGGTTTCTTCTTCGGACCACATTAACAAACCAGGCTGGTGAATCGAATGCATGGTTTTTTCTTTAACCTAAACCTGATTTTGTTTTGTTTCTGTTTACAGATGAGCTGCCAGAGGGCTTCAGCCAGAGCATGAAGGAAGAGACCAGTAAGAACCGGGCCAAGTTCCAGGGCCCAAAACCACAGAGCCAAGCAGAGATCAAAAAGGAGGAGTATAAACAGGAGGAGAAACCAAAACCTAAGGTAGATCATCCACGAGCCTCATTACATCCTCACTCTGCTGTTTACACATCCTGCACAGCGTCACAAATTTAAAGTCATTAGTAAAACACTGTAAGAAATGGTGAAATGTAAGCTCCAGAATGATGAACAGAGCAGCAGATGATTGTAAAACGAAGTGCTAATAAAATGAATGCCCAAAATAAAGTTATTAGTATTCAAATAACGTAAATATATGTAATAAAATTAATATCTAGAATGAAGTTCTGTGTTTAATCAGTGGTGATGAAATCAGATATTTTTTTGGGAAATAAGTACAATTATTCTTTAGAATATTAAATTAACTATTTTTATGGACTGAATGAATGGGGTGAGTAAACATCCCATTTGAAATAATAATTACAGACATTAAGCCTTTTTAATTCCAGAATGTTATGGGGCCTTTCATATATTCTCAAAATCGCTATAGGTAACAGAAAAATCGTGATGGTTCTTCCATATTTTTCCATATTGTGCACTAATAGGTAACATTGTACAGTGTCAGAAACCATAAGTGATTCTATTAGAGATCTCTCTGGTGTGAAACCACCCTCAGTTGAGCTCAGGGGGATCAAGTCCATGTGACTTATGTATTCTCAGCTGCAGGTGAAGGACGACAGTGTGAACATGAAGGAGTGGATCCTAAGATACGCGGAGCAGGAGCAGGATGAGAGCAGTGAGGAGGATGAGAGTGGCACAGGAGGTCCAAATGCTCCAGAGCTGGACGAGAAGTTTGATCCTGTAGGTCCAGATTGCTGGGTTTTACCTTCTGTATTTCTGTCTCCAATGTATCTAGATGTGTATTTGTATTTGTGTATGTTTCTATACATGTCTGTCTATACGTGCATGTGTTAGTGTGTGTGTATATGTATGTATGTATCAGTGTTTTCTTTACAGTGGAGATGTAAGAAATCCAGCCGTTTTATTCACTATTGATGCAAAGTGAAGCTCCACATGTCCCTGTGTGTTTATATGGATGTTAATGATGGTAAAATAGTGAATAAGAACTAAATTGCTTTCTTTGGGGACTATTTGGCGTGCTTGTATCCCTTCACCATGGAAGGGATACAAGCCTAAAGCTTCTCAAAACGTCTCCGGTATCAGGCAGCGCAACTCTAACCATTTCATGGAATAACTTTGTGTGAGGGTGATTTTGGAGTCAGACGTCTGGTTCCTTTCACCTCCGCTGTGAACATTTCTGACTCTAGAATCATTTGGTTGGGTTGTTTTTCCTACACTGAATGTTTTGCTGTGATGCTGAAATGTTTTCCTCACAGAATGATCGCTACCTGGTGCTGACCGCTCAGCTGTTTGATGCAAAGGAAATGGCAGCAGATGCTAAAGCAAAGAAGGACAAAGCAGGCCAGCGGATGGCGCAGGACCGGATCCGGGTCATTCAGCAAGGTCACACACTCATATTTATCCCTAGACACAAACATAGAGGTTGCTGACGTGGTTTTAGCTTAGTCTAATCTTTCTCAGTTAGAAATTACATTCAGGGTACAAACTTTAAGCATTAGCAAAATCTGATGTCAGGTAATGCCGTAGCCACCATGGGTGGTCCTCCCTCTTCTCAATCACTCAGTATAACTCTCCTCTCTCTCTCTCTGGGTGCCCCCTCTTCAGACCAAATCCGCTTGCTTATTAACCAGCGGAACGTTTTTCTTTTTAAATGATCATCTTTTAATATTATTAGTAAGAGATGAGGGGGGCAGGTACCTTGTGGGGATGATAACTCAGTGGTGGACTCACTAGCAGTCCAGGGATTCGATCCCTCAACCTTCTGATAGCAGAGGCAAAACACTAACCCAGAGGCTGTTGTTTTGTTTTTTTTGTCATTGTTTAGCCATGTGATACATTCTAACCCAGGTAACTTGTTAGTAATGTCCTGGACCACCTTGTTAAAGTGGTAAAGATACATTTATTAATGTCATAGAAAACTAGTGTCATAGAACTGAAATTTAACTTTAACCCAACAGACCGGAGTGCGTATACTTCATCAACTTCCCAGGTGTTAGTTTGTGTCTCGGTTGTGTTTTATCTGCAAGGACAGTAAATAAACAGTGGCCTCTATCTATGTTGCCATGACAACATTTTGGCCATTCAGAAACAGCAATGTAGCCAGTTCTGCTGCGGCCCACTCTCAGTGCTGCCATCGGGGCTGTGGAGCTGAATGAGGCTTTTGTTGGTTTAGAGATGAAGCCGCTGGAGTCGCACCCGGTGTTTAATCCGGCCATTAAAGTCACAGATGCCCCGAGAGAGGAGAAAAAGCCTCCGCTGGTGAAGGACACGAACGAGGACCGCAACTTTAACCTGTTTGAGCAGAAAGAGAAACCTGCAGCAGTGAAAGGTGAGCAAAGCACTAAATTACACGGGTGTCAGTGTAGTGTGCATTGTTGTGTGCTACAATATTCAATATTCACATTGGGTGAGGTACAGATGTATTTCATAAACAGAGAGGACCACAGTTACTGTGTGTTTTGTAGTCTTATGGCACAGGGGTAAAAACTGTTCCTGAATCGTGTTGTGCATGTGTGAAGTGTCCTGAATCTCCTACCGGATAGCAGGAAAATGAAAAGTGGCAGTGCAGGGTGGTTGGGGTCTTCAGAAATGCCTTTGTTCTTCATGGCTTACACTAGCAGTAAAATGTCATGTTTTTATTCATCACTACTGACCTACATAAAGCCACCTAATATAATTATAATGTGGCTCACTAGACAAGTGTTTTTTTCCATTATTAATTTCTTATTTATTTAGGTATACATTAATTAATTTTTTTTAATTACGCCTTAGCCCCTATTAAAGGAAAAATCACCTCACTATTCTAATGAAAGGACTGATATTACTAATATTACTGACTCACTTTCTGTAACCGCTTAATCCTAACTAGGGTCGCAGTTACCTATCACAGGGCCACTGGGCACGAGGCAGGGAATCCCCCTGGGTGGGGCGCCAGCCCACCGCAGAAGAGCTAATATGTTAATAATATTAATGCACAATAATATTATGCACATTGTATTGCCTGTGTTTCTCCACTGATCTTCGTTCTCCGTCGTGTTCCTGCACTGCTCTGTCTTTTCTTTCCAGCCGAGAAGAAGAAGGAGCCTAAAGACGTGCGGGACTTTGACTACACTGGCCGCAGCTGGACCGGGAAATCACCCAAACAGTTCTTGATTGACTGGTGCAGGAAGAACCTCCCCAAGAGCCCCCCGCCCTCCTTCCAGAAAGTTCCTGCTGGGAGACACTGGAAGTGCAGGTATGAGATGACTTCTTCAGATTCTGTTTCAGAACATATTTCAGAACATAATAAAATGTGTATCGAGATTAGTTTGTTCTACAGTTTAGAATGAAGTTATGATTAAAAACCTGTCCAGTAAACATTTTTAATGCGGTGATTTAAGTTGATTTACAGTCATCATATATTAATGATCGGAAAAGACTAGTTGTTAATGTGGTGTGTTTGTATGTATGTATCTCTGTGTGTGTGGTGTGTGTGTATGTGTATGTGTGTGTGTGTGTGTGTGTGCGCTTGATTCAGGGTCCGTGTTCAGAGGACTGATGATGTTCTAGAGGTTTGTCCCTCCATCCTGACGGAGGACAGCATGCAGGCGCAGCATTTAGGAGCCACACTGGCTCTCTATAACCTGGTTAAAGGGCAGGTGAGGCCTTTTAAAGATCCCATAACAACCAAAATCCTGTCTGTTTTTTAATAAAAGTTTGATGTAGGGTCCCACGCTCTGAGTCTTTCTGTCTCTTCCCTGTTGTCTGTCTCTCTGTCTCTCTCTCTCTTTCTGTGTCTCTCTTTCTTTCTGTCTCTCTCTCTCTGTTTCTCTCTCTCTCTCTCAGTCTGTTCATCAGCTCCTCCCTCCTCCGTATCGTGATGTTTGGTTGGAGTGGAGAGACAGTGAGCAGCAGAAGGAAGAACAGACTCGTTCAGCCATCAATAAACCGCGTGATCAGTTCATTGCCCGTCTTCTCACCCGCCTCAAACAACAGCAGCCGCTCAGCCAGCACAGCAGGTGAGGCTCTGCCCATGCACAAATACTGCACACACACACCCCATCCAAACTCTGCACACAAGCCACAAAGGCTTATAACTTCACCTAAATGTTTCACATAAATACTACAGTAAACCCCCGTTATTCGTGGTGGTTACGTTACAAAAGCACCCGCGTATAATGAAAAACCGTGTTGTTGTGTTTTGGTAAAAAATGCCTAAAATGCCTATTTTTTATAGTGTAAACCCTAAACATGCGCCCAAATATGCTCCTAGAACCGTTATATGTAATTTTATAGTTAAATACATTACGCATAACGAAAATGTAAAGATGAGGGGGGGGGGGCACGCAGCAGAAGTGAGTGAGGGAAAGAGAGATAGAGAGAGACGGCATGCAGCAGAGGGGCATGTGTGTGGTTGGGGGAGAGAGAGGAGGGAGGTTTATCGTGGTTTCTAGCGGCGTGAGTTGTAGCCGAAAAACCAACTCTATTGTCAAAGGTGCTTGAGTTCAGTCGATCCGGTGTCTGTTTATCTGGTAGGTCACTACAATATTATTATAATGTAATAGAGAGAGAGAGAGAGAGCGACGTGCCCAGCAGAAGTAAGTGTGTGTGTGTGTGTGTGTGTGTGTGTGTGTGTGAGAGAGAGACACGGAGCGTGCTAGAATTTACATTTGATATTTTTGATAATTTAGAACTAAAATAAAAAAACCCCAACATATTGCCACGAAAAAAGCTAAAAAAAAAAAGTGGGGGGGAGAATATGGGAGCAGTTTCCGCGCTGTCCTGGAGATTCCCACATAAAACGATCACTTCCGTTCTCGAAAAAAATCTGAGTGTGACTGGATCCGCGAATCCTGATCTGCATAAAACACACACACAATAACCTCACTCAAATACTTCACATAAACACTTCCTATCTCCACACATCTTTTATCTTCTACTCTCTTCTAGTTTCTCCTCTTTTAGCTTTCTTCTTTGTTTTTTGTCTCTTTTCTGTTTTTTCTTCTTTCTTGCTTCTCTTTCGTTTTTGCTTCTTTCTCTCCATGTGCTTACATTCTCTTGTGCTGCTTTTCTTTTTTCTTTTGCTTCTTTTTTTCTTGTGCAACCCTACTTCTTATTTGCTCTTCACTTTTCTTTTCTTTTTTTTTCCTGCTTCTCATTCTTTCCTATAATAGTCCTCTATATAGTGATTATAGTGGGTTAAAGGCTACCCTCGGTAAATACAGATATTCATATAATTACCTCTGAACACCCCCAGCTGTGACTCCCCAAGCCCCGGAGACGAGCCTGAGGACTCGTGGGAGAGTTTGGCTGGTCCAGATGACCCTCAGGAGCCGCAGGGTGGCGTTCAGGACGTCCGGCTGTGGGAAGAGTCGCGGGCGCTGTTTCTGAGGCGCCGGGACTCTGTGTTGGCCTGCAGGCTGCGGTCAGAACGAGAGCAACTTCCCGTCTTTCAGCATAAAGAGCGGGTTTTGGAGGCCCTGCGGCGCCACCGTGTGGTGGTGGTGGCCGGAGAGACTGGCAGCGGGAAGAGCACGCAGATCCCACAGTTTATCCTGGAGGAGCTGCTGACCCGTGGAGGCGAGGCTCGTCCCTGTAACATCGCCGTCACGCAGCCCAGGAGGATCTCAGCCATGAGCCTGGCCTGCAGGGTCAGTCAGGAGCTCGGCAGTGAGGACGGACCTGGAGGAAAGGTCAGAGTCCTGGATCTAAATATGGTGTTGCATGAGACAAATTTAACAAAATAAAAATAAGAAGAAAAAAAGAAATATATATATAATGAACTAAATTTAAAAGAGGAAAACCATTCATGCTTGAGGTTAAACTGAATCAGAAAGCTTCATTGATCCTGAAATTGCTTAAACTATCACTTTAATTTGAGCAGTCAGGGGTGTGTAAGGTGGTAACTGAGTGTGTGAGGGTAACCGAGTGCGTTTGTGTTGCAGGATTCTCTGTGTGGGTATCAGATCCGGATGGAGAACCGCTCCTCTGACTCCACTTGTCTGCTCTACTGCACCACCGGCGTCCTCCTGAGGAAACTCCAGCAGGACCGGCTCCTCTCCTCCCTCACACACATCATTGTGGATGAGGTGATCACACATCCCTCACATATACCTCACCCATTTCTCACCCACTTCACTCTGATGCCTCCTCTCTTCCCTCACACACATCATCATGGACACCGCTGACTCGCCTCTCACTCTCACTGTCCACAATCAGACAGGGGAACTATATCTGCGTTTTTTAGGTTACTATTTGAATGAACATATGTGTATACACATACACACACATATATGCACCCACGCATGTGTCTTTGACTTTTACAATGTGAATGATAAACATGATGGTAAAAGATTCTTGTATTGGATTGTCATGATTTCCTCCTACATTTCTTTTATACGTTAATATTTTAGTGTGTTCTTCTCACTAAAAGCACAGCTGGTGGCCTAGTGGTTAGGGAGTTGGCCCTGTGTCCAGAATGTTGTGTGTTCGAATGCAGGTCGTGGGTCCGTCCCCACACGCTCTGAATTTTGTGCTGTTCACTCTGTGTGGTGTGGTGCGTCTATGTATGACAAATGGTCACTTTACACTATTCACTCATCCCCAGGTCCATGAGCGCAGCGTCCAGTCAGATTTTCTGCTGACCATCCTCAGGGATGTGGTCCATAAGCGCTCTGACCTGCAACTGATCCTGATGAGTGCCACAGTGGACTGTCAGAAGTTCTCCAGCTACTTCAACCGCTGCCCTGTGGTCACCATTCCTGGCAGAACCTTCCCTGTGGAGGTGAGGGTCTCTAACTGAACTGCAGCAAGAACAGTTCCGGATAGGACTGTATCCTAAGGGTAAAGGGGTGATGAAGTGTGTGTGTGTGTGCGTGTGTGTGTGCGTGTGTGTGCGTGCGTGTGTGTGTGTGTGTGTGTGTGTGTGTGTGTGTGTGTGTGTGTGTGTGTGTGTGTGTGTGTGTG
>JBBPDE010203242.1:0-15780 GCA_037974605.1 Nannopetersius ansorgii
CTGGGAGAACATTTGGAGGCATATTTATGGTTTACACTATAAAAACAGGCATTGGGATCATTTTTTTTTGGGGGGGGTGGCATTTTAATCTAGATTAATCTCAAGATTACAATGAGATTAATCTAGATACAAAAAAATAATATGTACTACTAATACAATATATATGAATGAAAACAAATTCAGTACACTACCTCCAACTGCTGCTCCTGAAAACGACGCTTCATGAAATTTTCAAATGTGTGTGAGAATGGGCCGTGACCTTCGTTTGACAAACAACAGACAAATGTGATTAATGTTTAGAATCAAATGGTTAGAATCAAAACCTAGATTAAATTTCTACAATGTATGTAAGCATTTACATTATCTGCATTATTTATGAAAAGTTATTTAAGGTACAATTCTCAACCACTGGGCAGCAGACAACAAGTAGGCCATGATCCATGAACCTATATTCTAGGGGAGTCGACATATTAAGTCATACAAACATCCATCCATCCATCCTTCACTTTTCCTTAACCAGGGAAGTGGGGTGGGGGGGGTCACAGAGTGAAAAACTTTGGACAAGTCCATCACGGGGCATCATAAGTGCAAAAATCATGTCCTGGATGCCCAGCTCCATTCCAGATTGTATAGTACTGCTCTTCAAATACAATCACTACACCTGCCAGTTATCAGGCGACCCAAACCGGGTGTGTTTGAATAGGAAAATCACCCAACTATGCTGGACACCATCCAGGGTATTTCTGGTCTATGGCATCTCCAAATAACTGTTTTCTGTGATTTTCATGAAGGGTCCCAAATAGGCAATAGTTATACAAGATATTTTATACCAGTTATACCAGATATTTTAGAAAATAAACCCATAACATTTTCATAATTACAAGTAGAATGTCTTGTTTGACTATAACGTCCAGCAAGGAGGCCAGTGCACCTGAGCTTTGAACTCCACTTGTTTATGAGAGGGGAGCTGAGAATTCCTTTAAACCATGGAGGATGGCTTGGAAGATGGCTTGAAAACAAATTAACTGAAACTAAGCACTAATGCCAGAGTGAAAGAGACTCATGCAATGAAGACTCTCGACTGAGCAACATTCGAAAGGAAGAAAGTGGTATGTAAGGTTGCTAAAGCAGTCGACAGACAACAGGGAACACCTGAAAAGCAGGTGGAAAAAAAAAAGTGAGAAAAATACACAAAAATACAATGACCAAGCTGAGGCCAAGCCTTGCTATGCTTTCTTGAGGGGAGAAACTGTATAAGGGTGCAGAAGGAGGGAAAAGCACATAATTTAGAGTGAGCAATAAAAGGGGAAAAATACAAAAAAAAAATAGGACCTGGAGTACTACGGCCAGAGAGCGACAGAGGCACAACAGACTTGCCAGTCTAATGAGTAATGAGCATCTCACCCAGGTCATGACACAGTCCAGCAATCTGCACACACAGTTCATCCTTGTCATCTATACCCAAATTCTCCTGGCGAGATCTCAGACTCTGTACAAGTTTCCCTGCCAGATGAGCCACACTGTTAGTAGAAATGAGGTACATGCTGTTAATAATGATGATAAAGGTCTTTTATATGAACTAAACAGTGGAGTATCAGAACTTTACCCAATGGAGTGCTCAAAGCGATTGTGGGAAGCTCCTGGAAAGACAAAATATCCTCCTCCAAGTTGCTTGATGTACCTCAAGCGCTGAAACTCTGGAGTGTCGATTATTTTCACCAGCAGAGGGTGCATCTCAATGTGGCCATGAACCGAGTCATTGAAGATCTGCAAAAAGAGAAAAATCTGGTGTTCATTTCCATCTGCAGATGTTACATCATGGGCAATTAATCAAACGCAACCTCAGTGCATAATATATTGACTTTATTTTAAAACACGTAGCAAATCATGTTCTCTCCAATCTGCACAGTCCACAACCATTTCACCTTTTTGAGTTTGCTGTCTGCCATTCTTCTGTCCTCTTCTTTACCTGGTTCTGACCTCAGGATAGATATCAGGGATGGTATGATACTGAGCAGTGATTTCTTATTTATAGTGCTCTACAGCTGAAGAGCTCACATGATCATACAGTAACTGGTTGTACCAGTTTAATCAGGATAATAACACGGTCAGGAGGAAATTTTTTTGTGCTAAGTCACCTGTCTTGGTAGAGCAAACACTTTCATTAGGTCCTGCATTTTTGTTGCATCTTTAATTGTAGTTTGTACATTTCAAGGGGATTATTCTTTCCTAGGGGTTTGATGAGATGCTCAGCTTAGGTCATGAAACAATACACAAGAATGAGATGATTCAACAAGTTTTCATATAACTTTATAGATGAAATAGAGGACAGAGAAAAAAACTTGACTGAAAGTCAAAAACACAAAACAAAGCAGGTGCATTTTTAAATGATGTAACTGATCACTGCAGTTTTACTTTATTAATTATTAAACTTGAATTATCATGCAGTAACAACTGAACAGAACAAAATGCACACAGTAAGTTTTTGCTACAAACTCAAATGTGTGGCTTTTTTTGCATGATTTCTCAACAGTTTCATCCAACCTTGTGCATAAACTCCTAACTTGTTGAATCTGTGTGTTATGACCAAACTGAATTTCTTTTCACAAATTGTACAAAAAATATAATACCATTATATTTAACAAAAAAAAAAATGTCAGTGCTCAAAGTACAGAGTGATTAAGCGTCTTGACTGAAGAAGTGCCTAGAGTGCAATTTACTGACTGAAAGGCAGCCAGAAGGGGGTGAAGTAAGTGAACGGATGTCATTTTGGTGGTGGAGAGCTTAATTTATAGGTACCATTATCTCCATCACTGTACTTTCATTTTCTGTTTTGTCCCGAGCTTGTTGACGGCTCTTTTCTTTTACTTTGCCCTTTAAATCCAGTCCCTCTGCATATGTTCTTAAATGGCATGTTGGTTGTCATGCACCACCTTTTTAATCAAAAGAAATCTTTGTGATACTTCTCATACCAAGATACAAAAGCATTCTTTGTTCTTCATTTTCTAATTGAACAATGTTTATCCATGTAGGCAACTCCCAGGCATTGCAGTGATGTTGTTCAGCAGGTCCCTGGTCAGATCACACTGAAGGGCAACAAGTAATAGCTCACATCAAGATTTTAAAGGCTAACCTTAAAGTTATTGACGTGTGCCATTAAGTATTTAATTTAGCTCATCATAACGCGGACTGGGAGTGATGCCTGCTTCACCCATTGAGGGCGAGCCTCTTGGGGACGAGCCGGATAGGTGACTTCCCGGTCAGCTGGGGCCCTACGTGAGCCTCCGTCAATGTCGAACGTCAAGTCTGAGACGTGGGGATCTACAATGTGCTCCGGATCCAGGATCGGGGATCCGTCAATCCACCCGTTCCTCCAGCAGCACAGGTCCTCGTCACTGTCCTCCGACTCTCCACCGTTAAACAGCTCTCGGATTGTCCACCGACTTTGCCCCGTCGACTCTTCCTCGAACTGGGTCCAGCTTACCTCACTCCAGCGTACCGCACTCATCAGGGCTGCAGACCCGACGCCTAGGACCAGGTCCTTCTGGGCGGAGCTCCAGCCTGTGGGCTCGTAGCCTGACGTGCCTCTTTGGTAGGGGTCAGTCCATCTGTCCCCAATGATCACACCACGGCAGGCAGGCATCCATGATTGTGGTTTCTTTATCTTTATTAACAAAACAGAAAACATAAACCTGGCTCAAGGGCCGATACATGAATCAACTGGAAGGCAGGAGTGGTACAAAGGCTAGATGTGACACGAGGCGAAAGAGTGATGAACCGACACTGAGGTCCACATACACTGAACTTAAATACACAGACACACTCGGACAGAAACCAATCACTAAACATAATCAATTAAACTAAACACAAGACACCTGAAACCAGGACCCAAGACACAAACATGCACGAAATATCAAAATAAAAGCCCCCCAAACCAAAACAGTGGCCCCTACCGGCCACTGGCCGAGACATGACAGTTTCAAAGTGTGTCCAGGAATGGCTTGTTGCTCCAGTGGTTAAATTGGTCTGTTTATTAATGGAACTACAATTTATGTCTTCTTATGTTTTTATTTTCTCCCAGGTTTGAATGTCTTGAGTCAGAAGATGACACAGTCGGGGCGGAAATAGGCTCACCATTGCTTTCATAATACAGTTGTTGTTGAATTATAAGACATTAAATGGTGAAAATGAAGCACAGTAATCCCCCACTATTCGCTGGGGTTACAATCCAAGAGGACTTTCATTTTTTATTTTATAATGAAAACCTGCATTGTTGTGTTTTGGTACAAAAAATACCTAAAAATGCCTGTTTGTATAGTGTAAAGCCTAAAACACTTTAATGTCATTTTAAACTCAGTTTAATGCATTAAACTGACTTTAAAATGAGTTTAAAACTATTGAATTGTACACATTTTTTGATGATTACCCCTACATTATACTGTTTTTATTACTAAAAATTACACTAAATTATTGAATATTTAACGGGCATTTTCTTTGGTATAAACAGGTAAATACAGTACTAAATTTTAGTAATGAAAATACATTAAAATGTTGGGGTAATCAATCATTTTTACAGTTCAATAATTTACTGTTCATCAGCTGCGCGTCTTATTGTAGAAACGCAGACATTGGGCGTCGACTGAGCTCAATGGTCTTTTAAAATTTAATTTACATTACAGTAATAAATGAAGAAACAAAATCAAGAGAAACACTCAAGATGAGTCAGGGGCGGACTGGCAAACTGTGCTTCTAGAAGAGAACGGCTGTCTGATGCATGCCAGCCGTCGGCCTGTCTTTCTTGTCCGAGACGCAAAATGTGGAATTCTCGGAAACACACTAAAGTACAAATGCAAAAAATAGATAAATAAATAACTAAAAAAGAGCACAGTCTGAACAGAGCAGCCCGGAAGGCGTCTGGATGTGGTCGCACCACCGCTACACTAATTTATATTTAGCTGAATTTATATTTGGATTACTATTTATAAGGGGTGCACCGAATATTCGACCATCAGAAATTTTTGTACGAAAATGGCAAAAAATGATTTTTTTTGACACAATCAACTGCAACTTGCACATGCGAGATGGGATTAGAGTCAACTTGTCTGCCATGTGCCGCATTTTGTTTTTTCTAAGAAAGACACGTGGAAGCATTTGTACATTCATTTATCATACAAAATCAAAAACATCCCGCTGGAGCCCAGAAGAGGGAGACCCTTCCAGCACACCCACTCCGTCTGTGTTTCTGAAAAGGCAGGAAAGTTTTCCAGTGATTCCAGTTAATATATGGGCTGCCAGTCTCTGTTTAATACACCATTCTGTTAAAGGCCTACAGAGAATGATGTTTATCTTTCAGCAATTTTACAGCACTTTTTCTGAACACACTGTGTTAGGGCACTTCGCTCAGAATATTAAAATGCATTTGAATTCACTGGTTTTATGAGAGAATATTTTTAATTGTATAATGTCCTCCTGAGAACCAAAGAAAAAGGGGTCTTACCGCATGTCCACTGTAGAGGACAACAGGACGATTTCCGTGTGAAAATAGAACTGAATTTAGAAAATTAAAAAAGTGATATTAACCCCAGCAGAAATTCATTTAGATCAAAACAATAAAATCGTTTATAATTTTTGTTTATATAGAAGAACATTTTGCAATGTATGTCTTGCCATTGCAGTCCTTGTTCCCAGCATGCAAACCCCTTGCAGGACCATTACTGGAAAGCCCAGGTTCTCTTCTACAGAACACTATAGGGCTTGATGGGGTATCTCCAAATACTTAAGGAAGATTCAGGAGAACAAAGTGTCCACTGTAGAGGACACTAATGAATGGGCTGGGTTTTATTTCAGCTATCTTGCATTTAGGCAATTCATAAGTGGGGCCACTTATGAATTGCCTATTTTATTTTATATTGTGCATTGTTTGAATGCTAAATAAATATTTTCATAGTTTTGTAACAGATTTATTATTTTAATAATTTAATAATCATTTTGGTTTTCAGCCAAGTGTTTCCTCCTTTTCGGTTTTCTGTATTGTCCAAAAACAAAATAAAAATTAGTGCATCCCTACTATTTATGTTACATTTTTCTTAATAATTTAGAAGTAACATGAGTAAAAAACCATATTACCTAGAAAAATGTGGCGAATATCTGCAGGTTCCACATTGTTTTGGAGATTTCCTGCAGAAAAACGATGCGTTAGATTTCCATAAAAATCAGAGTGTGACTGAATCCGGAGTCCTGATCCACGTAAAAGTGGGGAATTGCTGTATATTTGTTCTGAACAACACGTAACCCAGTATTTTAAATGAACCCAACCACACTGCAAACAGATTGTATTCACCACAACCAGACACACCCCTGTCCCAGTGTCTCAAATAAAACAATGTGTGCCTTTACACAGTGTGTAATGTGCACAGTGCAGTCTAATGATTGTTTTAATGACTCCAAGGGTAATTATAAAGTCAGTGTGTACCCATGGATCCTCTCAAGCTGACATGACCTTTGTTTAGGAATGGGGTTTGCCCAGCTGTTTGACAGATTAACCGTTCAGCACAAAAGACATCAACATTACTGTAGCATACACCATATGTGCATATGGTATGTTCTTTTCATGCTTATCATACCAAGATATAAATGCATTCTTTGTTCTTCATTTTCGAATTGAATTGAATTCGTCCATGTTGCCAACTGCCAGACATTGCAGTGATGTTGTTCAGCAGGTTCCTGGTCAGATCACACCGAAGGGTAACAAGTAACAGCTCACATTAAAACATCAAGATTTTTAAAAGTTATTGACATGTGCCATTAACTATTCAATTTAGCTAACCAAATTAATATTTTCAAGCCAAAATGATTTTTTTTTTACCTAGAACAACTTTTTTTTTTACCTTGAACTATGCACACAAGTAACACAGTAATCTGTGCTTTGCTGTCATTCTCAGTGTTCTTTATATAAAGTCATATTCACTCTCAATAAATTGTGCAAGATCACAAATTGTGAGCGGAACAACCTTTGGCAAATTACTTTTGATGAAAGTGGATTCTGCAGAAATATATATCCATAACTACTTGGAAAGAGGAATGCATAGCCTTCTGTACATTTCAGCTTCATGTGTATAGAAAATTGTGATAAATTAAAAATGATGTTCTCTACCTTTGCTTAGACATGCAACACATACGTCTGAACTGGGTCCACTGTGAGACCAAATGTGAGGGTTTCAAAGTATGTCCGGGAATTTTTTAAATATCCTTCCAGGTGTCACGATCGTGTCCTGTCCGGACAAGAAGGTGAGGAAGGAGGCAACAGCGCAGATAGCCATACATAAACTGTCACAGTCATGCCTTTTTGCTGGTATATACTGGAACAGTTCACGCCTGCGACCACCTGGGGGCGCATCTAACCTTTGGACTGCCGATTCTATATTTACTCCTCTAGCCACCTGTGTGTAATCACCTTGTCTCTCTCTTGTTTACCTGTTTCCCCTTCATTACTCCCTGTCTCCCTATTGGTCCTGTGTTTTGTCCTTCACTGTATTTATAGTCATATTTTCCCTTAAGTCCTCACTTCAGTATACCATCACCTTACCTTCTTCGTGTTCCTGTCCCTCTTCTTAGTTTAGTTGGCCACCGTGCTCTTTTCTGTTGGTTCTTGCTTTCATGTTTAATAAACCTTTTACATCTACGGAGGTCTACACTGGTTTCATCCCATTCATCTCACATCATACAGGATGCGAACGTGACAGAATCGTACCATAGACTCTCCCCCAGCGTCTTACCTGGACTACATGGAGAGAACCGGGAATGGAGTCCAGACTTTCAACCGACGTGGTTCCTCTCGAATCTCCCTGTCCATCCATCCGTGGAGAATACCACCTACATTCCCAGCTCAGATGAAGAGGAGTTCATCCCCCTACTGGATGATCTTCCCGAGTACCCCAGAGCTCTGATGAGGAGGAATTCATTTACGGCTGGAGTGGATGACCATCTCTGAAGGACATTTCCCCCGACAGAACAGTTCCACAAAAAAGCCGGAGGAAGCGGAGGAAGAAGAAGAGAAGCGGTAAATTGGACAAGGTAAACCCCCCTTCTCCCGCTTCGCCCTTCCTTCCATCCAAAACTGCACCGCATTTTTTTTTACCTGCGGCTGTTCCCATCTCATCTCTACTCGCTACACGCTCTTTCACCGATCCAGCCAGCCAGTATTGCATTGCCACTGTTTCTGCCAGTCAATTCGGCTTCATCACTGTCCCAACTGTTCACCCCAGTCTCTCCCCTGCACCAACTCAAGGATGTCAGATCGCATGGATGTCAGATCCTCATGGATGTCAGATCCTCTGCGAGCAAAGACTTCACATGTCTCATGGTTCCATGGAGTTTACATGGACACCGGACCTTGAATGGCACAGTATTAATGTTCATGTTGACTGAACACAGTTCTCTTGTCCTGCTGACACACTCATTATCTATAATTAATAAGAGACCCCTTGGTGACTAGGTTCTCCCATCCTGATTAGGTTACACTGGGGTAAATAAGTATTTGACACATCAGCATTTTTTTCAGTAAGGGGATTTCTAAGTGGGCTATTGACACAAAATCTCCACCAGATATTGCCAGCAAGCCAAATATTCAATTCTTACAAGGAAATCAGAACATTTAAATATAGAAGTAGAGTTATAATAAATAAAGTGAAATGACACAGGGAATAAGTATTGAAAACATGAAGATAACAAGATGCAAAATGGCATAGAAACAAGGAGATCACCTGAAATCTGTCAGTATTGAGAGAGAAACCCTGCCCCCATCAGTACCAACTGATATCAGCTGCTTTAGTCCTAATTGATGCCCTATAAAGGCTTCTCGTTACCCAGGAGTCAGACAGGAAAGACTTCATGATGCGTAAAAGCAAAGAACTCTCCCAAGATCTTCGTGACCTCATCATTGAAAAGCATTCTGATGGGAGTGGTTATAGGAGCTCAGAGGGTAGGATACTTGCCTCCGGACCAAGAGGTCATGGGTTCGAGTCCTACCTTCAGCACCTGCACTGGGTTCCTGAGCAAGACCCTTAACCCTAAATTGCTCCAGGGAGACTGTCCCCTGTAGGTAGGGAATGGAAGTCGCTTTGGATAAAGGCATCTGCTAAATGCCGTAAAAGTAAATAGGTCAATATTATGTACTATACTAAAGGGTTTCATTTCATGATTTGAGCCATTGAAGAAATGTAGGAATATTATTGGTATGCATTGGTAACCCCCCCACCTCCCCCCGAGAATCTATTTCTCTGTATAAGTTTACCAGACACCAAACCCGCACAGTGAACTTCTCAGTGCTATTTATTCATTTGATCGTACAGATATTTCACACAGTATAAGCAAACCCATCACACTCTTTCTACAGAGAAGCCTACAGTGTTTCCACAGATATTCGTATGAATCTTTATATAGACTGAATTCCATTTCCTACTCAAAAGTGACCCTGTTTTAAAATGCATGACTCAAATTACAACAATATTGTAATGACAAATAACCTTATAGCACCATTCCTGTGTTACAGTTTCTGATCTTTTGCTCTAACAATATGCTGCATAAGATTTTAGGAGTACAGCAAATAACTAGAATTACAGTTTGTGCATTTGGGGTAACAAAGGGAACCACTAAAAGCACAAGGATTATCATATAAAGAGCAATTAAGCGATCCACCTTTCTACCCACAAAATAATAGAGTAATTTAATGATCAGAAAAAATAGAGTAATACAATGATCAGAACAAATAAGACAATAAATCTTAGTATAGCATTGCATAAACTAAGTAAATCTCAGAATTACATCACATAAACTAAGTTTAAAACATCTTTCTAAGGCATTCTAAGGCATTAGAATGAATCCATTAGTCACAAAAGCTTCTCTCTCCAAACTAACTCCAAAAAGGAACCACTTTGTCATAGAAGTGAATGAGACAGAAGGTAAAGAGGTTAAGGATAAAAATATAGTTATAGAAATATAGCATTCCCACTTCTTCAATAGCCGTCCTTTACTCTCTCTTGAAGAACAGCAGGATCTGAATAAAACTTGAGTGGCCAGGAGGGACATAGGAGACCTAAAAGCTATGCAACTGAATTTTGTCTATTATAAATTTTTCTTTGAAAATGTCACACTTATCTCAATGTTATAAAGTGCCACACACACACACAGCAAAACAAAGAGAATATATATTGAAAGATTATATTTAGCAAATATCTGATAATGGAATAAGCACTTTTTAAAAAATCAGTCAAATACGCAGCAATTTAACAAAAATTGTTTAGATGTCTAGGGAACACTGCAAAATTGCTCTTAAATGATTTCATTTCAATGCAAGAAATGTGATTTTGTTTTTATACCGTTTATACCATATTTTTGCTGATTTCCCTTACACAAAACACTGGCATATTTTTGCCTAACGTAAGAGTTAAATCTTTTTAAAAATATGTTTTCAATATAACCATTATCAATTATTCAGTTGGCTGCTGTTCTTAAGCATGCATCTACAGTGGGGGAATTAATTATTTGATCCCCTGTTGAATTTGTAAAAAAAAAGAGTTACAAAACAATGAACAGTCTCTAATTTATGAGGTAGTTTCATTTTTATAGAGAGACAGAATATCAACCAAAAACCAAGGAAAAAACATTACATAAAAGTCATACATTCATTTGCATGTCAATGAGTGAAATACGTATTTGGGATCTACAACCCAGCCAGACTTCTGGCTCCCACAGTGTGTCCATGGTCACACAGATTACAATCAATCCATAATTTACAGAAATTCCTGATCTGAACTCGTAAAGTGTATAAAGCCCACTGGTCCACACAATCAGTTTCTTCCATTTAAACCTCTTTACCCCATGGGCAAGACCAAAGGGCTGTCAGAGGACGTCAGGGACGAAACTCTAGACCTGCACCAAGTAAGAACATCATCGGTAACTGACTACATCACAATGGATTGAAATCTTGCAGTGCTCCAAGGTCCCGATGCTCAAGAAGGCACATGTACAGCCAATCTTAAGTTTGTGAACATCTAAATGATTCAGAGCAGGCTTGGGAGAAAATGCCGTGGTCTGAGGAGACCAAAACTGAGCTCTTTGGCTTCAACCCACATTCCAACGTGTTCGGAGGAAGAGAAATGCTGAGCATGACCTGAAGAACACCATCTCACAGTCAAGCATGGAAGTGGAAACATTATGCTTGAGGATGTTTTTTTTTTAAGGGTACAGGATGACTTCACCGCATTGAGGGGGCAATTGATGGAGCCATGTACTGTAAAACCCAAAACATACTGCCAAGGTAGGAAAGGAGTGGTTAAAGAAGAAGCACATTAAGGTCATGGAGTGGCTGAGCCTGACCTCAGTCCTATAGAGATCCTATGAAGCTTTGAGTTGCCAAGCAGCAGCCACGCAACCTAAAGGGTTTTAAGATTTTCTGTAAAGAGAACAGGGCCAGAATCCCTCCTGAGATGTTCAAACCTGGTGACTGACTACAAGAAATATCACTGCTATGCTCGCCAGCAAGGGTTTCTCCACCCAGCAGTCGTTTTGTGCTTGTGTTTTAAATACTTATTTCGGTCAGTGACATGCAAATCAATGTATAACTTTTATGTAACATTTTTTTATGTAACTGCCTCATGAATTAGAGACTGTTCATTTTTTTAAGTCAGCAAATAGTTATTCCTCCCACTGTACTTGCCCATTAATGATCTATTCAGAACCTACACATATTCGAAGAGTACTAGAGTGTGTGTTCTGTACTAACTCTACACCAGTGTGGTCAGAATGAACTTCATCCAAAAATTCACCCACAGTAGTGTAAAACAAAGTGTCCTATCGTGTGTGATTGTTTTACTACCCTTAGTGCTTTAAAGTCCTCTACAGAGGGAGCAGGCTTGCTCTGGACTTTACTCAACCAGGCTTCCAGCTTCTCCTGGCAGTGAGACAAAGATGAGAAAAGGGCATGATGGCACACAGTTCAGCATTTAGTAAAAAAAAAAAAAAGAGACAGACACACATTGGACGTAAGCAACTTTGCATGTGAGATCTTACTTACACTTTCTGGGTTTTTTAGATGGTTTATCAGTAGAATCAGAGCGTGAACCTGTGACAGTGCTGGGGTCTTGTCCTGGAGCAGATTCAGCTATTCGTGTCCTGGAAACATTTTACATTTACATTTATGCACTTGGAAGATGCTTTTAGATAATATATGTTGCAGATGTGAGTGAATGTAGTCTTGGCAAAAGATTCTAATAAATGTGGCGTGGTGTGTTTGCCTGTTCTGGGAACAGAACCGCTACATCAGGCATGTCAGTAAATACAGTAGCAACTACCTGAAACCTCCTTTACTCCTCTTAGCATTCTCTCTCAGGTTTATGATCATCATGATTTTCAGTGATGGAACCTTACAGTGATCTTCCACAATCATCTGAAGTTCTTACCAGAAGTCATCGATATGCTTCATCAGCGTTTCTACTACTTCTTGGTTGTCTTTTTTCTTGTAGAAAACCATGACCTTGGTTTCTTCAAATACATGTGGCAGAAGGTTGGAGACCTGCAGAGACACCAGAGTGATTCAAAGAAAATCCAGCTCAGAAAACTGCATGATAGTGTATTGTATATGTTTTTATGGAAAGTGAATTACACTACTCACAATAAGTTAGGGATATCCTGAGAGACTGACACATACGCTGTTTGTTTCACTTCAGACATTGTTGGGATAGGGAGGCGAAAGTATAGACACACCTCATTCTGTGTTTTCCATGTGATGGTCTCATTGTGTACAGGTGTGCCTTATATTGGGGCCAATACCAAAAGACAACCTTTTTCAATGTGGCATCAATTTCAGCATTCTGTGGGTATAAAAAGCTGGTATTGTCAGTAAGTCATTCCAAGTTCATCTTTCAAACAGCCATGAACACATGACGTAACTTAATGGACGAGCAGCGCCACCTGGCCATGGCGCGCCTTCGGGTCGGGGGCAGGCAGTCAGATGTTGCTCGTGAACTTGGTGTGTCTCAAATTGTCCTCAGCATACTTGCACCAAGACCCAGAACTACTGGCAGAGGTCATGACAGACCCAGGAGTGGAGCCCCACGAGTGACAGACCACAACGATGACCAGTACCTAAGGACCTACGCATTCAGACCTCGTTATGCAACTGCCACACAGCTGCAGCCCGTTTACGAGGTGCCAAGGGTACTAGGGTTTACAGACAAACCATTCGCAACCGACTCCACTGCTTTGGCCTGAATGCCAGACGACTGTTGCAGGTGACTCCCCTGACACCAAGACACCGCCATGAACAAGACCATGTGACCTGGACAATGCAGCAGTGGTCTTTCCTGTTCACTGATGAGTGTCGGGTCACCTTGCACAGAAATTACGGTCGTCAGCGTTGCTGGAGAAGGCGAGGTGAGCGATACGCTGAGGTCAACATGGTCCCCAGGGTTTGCTTTGGTGAAAGAGGTGCAACAGTCTGGGCAGGCATCACCAGTCAGCACTAAACAGATTTGGTTATTGTACACGGCTCAGTCACGGCACGCTCTTACCTCAGAGACATCATAGAACCCATCATCATCCCCCAATTCCGCCAGCACACCCACAACTTTCTGTTCATGGATGATAATGCTCCACCACATCGTGGCAGAACTGTCACAGCTCCCACTTTATGGCCATCAATGTCCCCTGACCTGAAGCCCATAGAGCAGGTCTGGGACCAGTTGAAGCAGAGACTGGATGATCATCCCCCACACCCACGTGACCTGGCAGAACTGCGTGTAGCACTTGTGGAAGAGTGGACGCCGCTGTCAAGCTGTCATTGCGGTAAATGGTGGAAACACCCGCTACTGACATTGTCAGTTTTTGCTATTTGGGGTTGTCCCTGTTATTGTCAAATTTTTTGGGGGTAATAAATATGAAACTAATGAAAATGATGTTTCTTCTCATACACTATTAGTAATATCAAAGGGACTTTTACTATAGCAAATAGGACAAGCACTCATGTAAATAACAATATCCCTAACTTATTGTGAGTAGTGTATATTCCCAATTATTTGAATAATAAAAAAAAAAGATGAAAAGAAAACTGCCAGAGAACATAATTCTGGAATCTAGCACCTCATCTTTGGACAGCTGTACTGGTCTGTTTGGATCGTCTTTCTTGTAGAACTGAAGAGCATCAATTGGATTCTTGTTTTTCATACCATAATGTAAATCGATCATCTGTAATGGAGATACAGAGTTAATAAACTGGTAAAACAAAAGTCCATTAAATGGACAGGCCAAGCCAAGTACTTTACTGGCATATTGTATTTTTTTTAATTTTTTTTTTATCAAAAAAGAACATATTTTAGCTACTGGCTAAATTGCTTTGTTGGACATATTGTACACTGTTTGGAAGTACTTTTTATGCACTATGTAGGGAGTAAGCGAGCATTGCGAAAATGCTGTTAGCTCTGTGCTAATATAAGACTGGGATCTCAAATAGGTGTCAATTTATGTTCATCATAATATGACAAAAATGAAATATGCTATGTAATGGAATGAATGTAGTTTAAAATAATGTAATGGATCACTATCCTCCTTCAGCCAGTCATGCAAGTAACATACTGTAAACAGATATTATTAAAATGAATTATTTCTTAAAATGCATCTCATTGAAACAGTGATTTTATCTTTTAATAACACCCTAATAAAGTCATCACAACTCATGGCTTCTCTTGGCTTACAGCTTCATTCTGTTTCTGGGTGACTAGAATTATGTAAGGCCTGGTGTGGGATGTGAAGCGGAGTCCCAATCAGGAACTACTGAACAGCCCACTCCAGATCACAACTCTACACTACAGATCCAGATCACTACACAGACCAATGCGGCCGAGATCAGGATCACCTAAGTACTAGACACAGGAAGTATATATAGACCTTTCTGACAACATAACGGTGTGAAGTATACTAAGCCCTGCCTGGATACCAAGCCTTCGTTATAAGTGATTAATGTTCTTGTTATCAACCTGTTTCTGCTTCTTGGATCTTCCCTTTGATCAACAGACTCAGTTTGTTTGCCTTATTGGATTTCCGTTTTTTGACTTTTGCTCTGGACTTTGATTTTTCCCTTTTTGCCTAATGGACTTTGTTTGTAAAATAAAAATTTTGTACTCTGCAGTTGGATTCTTTCCAGTATTCATTACACTTTAGTATATTTAAGTGCATTTCTGTGCACCATCAGAAACATTGTCCTCTACTGTATGTCCAGCAAATTCATGCCCATATTGAGCCACATGATACAGTACAAATAAGGACTGTGTGTACTTTACCAACACTTCAAAGTCTTCTGCACTGAAAGTGAGTGGTTCCTTTTTCTCAACATCCTTTACCCAATCTTTCAGTTTGTCCTTGTGGTAAGAAGACAGCATCACAACAGCATTGTTTTAGAGAAATTAAAGCACATGATGCAAGCAAAGTATGTACTTAGTTATGTAATTTTGAAACTTGTTAAATGTAAGATGTAAAAAATCACTGCCCAAAACAAACAATTAAACAAACAAAAAAACAAGTATCTTCACACTGGTAACTTTACAGATAATATAAAGACTTCCTTTTAATGTAAACCATTTTTATTTTACAAACCGGATTCCAAAAAAGTTGGGACACTATACAAATCGTGAATAAAAACTGAACCCAATTCTGTGGAGGTGCCAACTTCTAATACTTTATTCAGAATAGAACATAAATCATGGAACAAAAGTTTAAACTGAGAAAATG
>JBBPDE010203246.1:0-15778 GCA_037974605.1 Nannopetersius ansorgii
ATAATAATAATAATAATAATAATAAATACTCCTAATAACTTCAATGTGAGTGGGCAGGGCCAAACGGCTGCAGACTCCATAGGTTTATACTATGTGTGTAAATGTGCAAACTGTTTACACACCACAGCACTGTGTAGCACTGTGTTTTTTTGTATTCAACCCATTCACCAAGTGAAGCAGCAGGCAGCCAGGAACACAGCGGGGGAGTAGTGTGTGGGGACGCTACCAATGACCTGATTGCTGGGGCAACTCCCGAGCCATGAGGCCATCAGCTACCTCAGTTTTGTAAATGTGCTGTTTTTTATTTGTACCTTGAAACTTTAGTGGCCCTACAGTGAAACTTTAGTGGCCCTCTGGTGACAGTGGGTAACACTTTTGCTTCACTCCTCCAGGGTTGGGGGTTTTCAATCCAGGTCCTGGTCTTGTGTGTGTGGTGTTTGCATCTTCTCCTCGCGATGGCGTGGGTCTCTGGGTTTCTCCCGCAGTCCGGAGACATGCGTGTCAGGTAAACTGGGGTGTGATTGTTTGACAGAGTGGTGTGTGTGTTTGTGTATGTGTGTCTATGGTGAGTCGTTGCCCGTAGACCCCGGGATAGGCTTCGGGTACCCGCGACCCTAGTAAGGAATAAGCAGTTACTGAACGAATGAATGAATGAATGAATGAATGACACTTTTGTGATGTGTATGTACTTCATTAATCTCTGTTGCAGTGTCTTGTGGCCTGAAACGAACCTCCACCGGTTTTCAATGACACTCACCATTCAAACCCAAGCCCACTGTGAGAACACCTAGAGCACTTGCAGAGCAGAAAAAGCTGAAGAGCTCTGCTTCTGTGGTGCTCGCTGTGTGCCCGTGGCTCACCAAAGGCAATCAAGTCAAACCCCAAGACCCATTTACTTATGCCTCTAAGCCATATGTGAAAGCTGTTCCTCTGGGCTCATGCTGCCTGGATTGGGAGCAGGAAGACGGACTTGGTTGGAAATATTTTGTAAATTGTACCGCTTGCTGGCCCCAAAGGCACGCAAGTGAATCATTGAAGGAGACATCTTCAGTATTAGTGGCGCTCTCTCTGGACTGGATGTGAATCATAGCCCTTGAGATGGAATATGCTATTATGTCTCTCAGAGCAATATTCTTGTGATGGTTGAAGAAGGGCACAGACACACACCCCCAACTTTGATTTTTATATTTATAGCAGATCAGGTCTGTTAAACATACTGTCTACTAGAACAACAATATCACATCCATATAAATGCTTTAAATGCCACTTTAATGAATCTGATTCTAGAATTGTCATACTTTTTACGTACATAAGAAAGCATTAGTTCTAGGCTTGGAAGTCTTTGAGAAAAAAAATGCTTGAAAAAAAATTAAACAAGCTCTTCATTATCAGTGACATATGCACCAGTATCAAAATTTCCATGCAAAGTAGAAAACATTTGAGAAATTGACACAGTTCAATATTCAGCCCAGAAAATGTAGCACTGCTGACATCTAGTGGCCACTTTCGGGACGTGCCAGTAGACTCTCGTGTTGCATTATTATTTACAATTATTTTGATCATTTCCTGATAATTAAACAGTAACAGTAATTAATAACTTAAATAAAGTCATTCACGATGACCTGAACCACCATGTTCAAGCATTTGAACATTGTTGATGTGAGCCAGACGTGTTTCAAAACTTTTTTCAGATTTACCACTATTTTACTACTTTGTATAGTAAATAAAACATCTGTGTGTTATTATATTGTTATAAATATGATTAATGAAAAAATCTATAATTTTAATATAAAACATTAAAATCTGTAGACGTACACACATACGAGCCATTTCAAACCAAACCCCACCGAATGTACAAAACTTCTTAACACTTCCACTCATATTTAAAGGTCATATATTATTCTTATTTACATTTTTTGTTATTCTATTTAATGTCGAGTCCCTCTAAACATGTTGATGAAGCGGAACGCTTGTACCGGAGCACGCTGCGTGTTCAGGGAGTGTTATGGAAGCACACTCGAGGAGGAGTGAGGCCGGTGGAGCAGGGCCGGTGGGTTTTAAGGTGTTTTTCGGAAATGTCTCTGAGTGCAGTCAGGAGATTAGCTGTAAACGCTGCGCGGTGTGATGGACTTGTGAACTCGGGGCGGTTTTTTGTCCGGCCGCAGTCTGAGAGAGAATTTTGTTCGGGACTGAAGGACGAGAGGAGCTTCGACCTCTCTTTACTGCAGATCCTCGTCTGTCCCCTGTCCAAAAACCCCCTCAGGTATGGACTTCAGCTCTTCAGCTACTGCTTAGATTGGATTATAATCACAATAAGAGTGTATAAATATAATTTGTGTGTCTGTATTCTATACATATATAGAAAAGCCCAAACCCTGATAAACAGGTGTGTGCCAGTACTTTTATTCATGTAGTATCTATATAAAAGGGCTGCATTAAATGTATTAGGATCAGTCCTCTGTCCAAAAAACCTCAGCATATCCTGCTTAGACTAGCTATTATAATAACAATAACAAAATACATTTAATTTAGTTTAATATTTTAATAAAAGTTACCGATGTGTTTTTGTTTGGTACCTTCCAAACAGTATTTATGTATCAATTTGATCTAAAAATTAGGTCCTGCATATAGTAGAGCAAAGAAAAAGCGGGTTCAATTCCTTGGGTAGCCAAACCAGTCGATATTATTTAATTTTTCCCAGTTCCAGACACACTTCAGTAAGGTAAACATGTTTCTGCAGAACACTTATCAAGTTCAGGTTTGCAATAAGTGAAAGACAACATAAGGTCCTTCTGGGGTTCAGTGAGAACTGTACTGAAACCCCTGGTGAAGAACAAACAAAAGTGTACTGCTCCTAATAACCTCAATGTTATTGAAAGGTACTGTACTGATTTTACTGTAGAAGGCCTGTGAACCGCTCTTATGTTCTAATTTGCTCGTCTGTTTTTAGGTACGACGAAAAAACAAATGAACTAATCAACGAAGAGCTTGGCATCGCATATCCCATAATTGATGGCATCCCCAATATGATTCCTCAAGAGGCACGGCTGATCAAGAAGACTGAGGGAACAGAAGAACCCACTCAGTCTTAGGAGGATCTACGTTGCATTCCGTGTATTAAACTTGTTAACAAAAAACTCTGCCACAATGCTGTTTTCTCTCTCTACTGTCACTGTGCTTGTACCTCTCCTATCCTTATTTGGGCTCTTGTACTCTGCAAGTGTTGATGAAAATTTTCCTCAAGGCTGCACCAGCTCAAACAGTGTCTGTTTCTACAGTCTGTTGTTGCCGGTCACTATTCCCGTATATGTGTTTTTCCATCTTTGGAAATGGATGGGAATCAAACTATTCAGGCACAATTAGAATCTTTGTTTAATTAGAAATAAAGGTTTATACAGACAACTTAACAGGTGGTCAGACTTGTATTTTTACAAACATCAAGCAATATGTCAAAGCTCTGTGTGTATTGATGAAGCTAAAATATGTCTGGCTAAGAGTTACATGAGAACTTTAATTAGCTGCAACTCTTTACGATGTGTGTGTACGTGTGTCTGTACTCTAGAAGTGAAACGAACACTGTAAAGAGAACAAAATGTTGATCCAACTTGGTGTTTTTGAAACATTTTGTGCAAAAATGCCACTGCACAACAGATTTAGATGCAAGTGCTTTCACTGTAAATGTTCTCACCAATCCTGCTTACTTCTTTAACTTCTTATCACATCCCGTGAGCACCATCAACGGGGACCTCGGCTTTGGAGACTCTGCCTCACCCTTCAGCTTAAAAAAGAAGGACTCATTAAGCCGTGTCTGAACCACCTTCAGTTGGGACAAGGCGGCTTTACTTTTCAAAAGCATGTCGCTCTCGTTGCTTGACATTATATCTGTGATCTTCAGCTCTGCATGACTCTGATCTTCCACGGGTTTAATGTCCCACTGACGGAGGCCCAGATCTTGTCTAGATCTAGTAGGCAGGCTCAGGTCCATTGGTTCTTCAAAGCACGTGCCTGCTGTGTTCTGAAGATAAAACCTGAGAGAGGTAGCAAACCCTGGTGAGGTAAAGAAGTTTTCTGTCTGAGTAGAAGCTTCAGCTGTCTGTCTGCACAATGGCTTCTGTGGAGACCTGCACTGCTTGCTGTTCTGGTATGGAGGAACAGCAGTGGCCTCATCAGTGCTGAGGCTGCTGGAGATGTCTGCATATGGGTCTGAGAAGGTCTTCTGTGTGATGAACAGATCTTGGCTGTTGATGTCAGATGTATTTTGAGACTCCAAATTTTCTTCAGCAAGTAACTTGCAGTGGCTTCCATCTCCAGAGAGCCCAGTGTTAAGTGATGGCAGTTTGTATGTGGAGGGCAGCTGTGATGGAAATGTTTCTATAAGTGCACAAGGATGTGATTTAGGCAGAATCTCCTCTGGTGACAATTTGAACATGACTTTTCTCTTATGCCCGGCCTTGTCTTTCACTACCAGGCTTTTGTCTAAAGTTGGCTCTTGTTTGCAAGGGCCTGGCTGCACAGCAGACTTGTTTTCAGGATGACTGCTGCCTTTAAGCTGCTTGTGTTGCTTTGAAAGATTTATTTTTGTGTGCTGCGTAAGCAGCAGTGGAAACGCTTCATTCAGTCTGTCGTCATTCTTCTTTTTCTTTTTTCTCTTCTTTATCACTGGCATCTGTGTAGAGGGGATGGAATCCCAATAGTCAGCGTCATCCTTCGACCACTGCTGCCCCTTAGTCCTCGTCTTGTTCTTGTCCAACTTTTCCTTTTTCAGTTTCTTGGACTTTTTCTTTTTCTTCTTGCATATTTTGGAGTCTTCAAATGGATCATCTGCCAGAATGCTCTTCAGCAATTTCATGGAAGCCATCAGTTTCTGAAAGCAACAATTTTGTGGACAGTGTTATTTTTTTTAATCTTATATGCCTTTAAACAAACATGCTCACAATGTGGACAAAAGTATTGGGACTATAACAGCTTACACTCTTCATGGGAGGCTTTACACAAGATTTTGGAGTTTCTGTCAGAATTTGTGCCTATTCATTCTGTAGAGCATTTATGAGGACAAACACTGATATTGGATGAGAAGGTCTGGCTCACAATCTCTGATCCAGTTCATCACAATGGTATTGGATGGGGTCAGGGCTCTGTGCAGCCCAGTAAAGTGCTTCCACACTGAACCATCCAGCCATGTCTTTATGGAGCTTGCTTTGTGCAACACAGTCAGGCTGAAATAGAAAAGGTTCTTCCCCAAACAGATTGGAAAGCATGACATTATCCAAAATGTCTTGGTGTGCTGGGGCCTAGGACAAACCCTGCTGTGTACTAATACTAACATATGTGAATGTACACGAACAAAATGTATTGTTCTGCTGAAGCATTAAGATTGTCCTTCACTGGAAGTACAGGGCCTAGCCCAAACCCTGAAAAACAGGTGTATCCCAATAAGTCCATATAGTTTTAAGCACACACACACTAAATCAGTGACCATATTTTGCCATGTATAAAGTGATGTTATACTTTCAAGTTCATTGGATAGCTGACCATGTACAAAACTAGAACTATTTCCTCATACTGAGCAAGTTAATACTAGTCTGGAAAGAACTTCAAATTATGAGGACATTACTAAACACTACACTTAGAGACTAAGACTAAACTTTTTCCATGCTTATTATTATTATATTATATTATAATAAGGGACTTTCACCCCGATTTTCTTTCAGGAAACTGATATTGTTTTTTAAAAAAAGGTAAATTAATTTACTCTGACTTAAAAAAAAAAAAAAAAGTTTGATGTTACACTTTTAAGCTATTACACACATTGCCTGATGTCTGCACAGCTAGACCTTTCCAGAACTCTAATTAATGAGAATTTAAACACAACTTTAAACTAACTTTCACAACAGAAACAGAAAGTTTTGGGCTCCAAAACAGTTCTACTGCTTCTTTGTGAGATAAAAGTGAAAAAAAAACTTCCGTCTCTCTCTGTGAGACTGAAGTGTATGTAACTGCTGCTGTATTTAAGGTGGAACTGCTAGCAAATGGTCAAAAATCACTACATTCATCAGAAATACGCAAAAGTGATCCACTTTTAGCGTGTCCCTTTCACTAGGAGTTGAAGACACTTACCCCCACAAAGTTAAAACGGTGTCAGCTTGTCCTTTTGTGTTAATTTTGTAGCTTTTGCTTGAGAATGTGTCTTATCGCAGACAGGATGCTATGCGCATGCGCAATGGCGCCAAGCCCAACCCTTGGGTGCCACAGAGGTGAAGCAAGGGGGAAGATGTTCCACTCTCGTCAGGCCTGATTTGTGAGAGGAATAAATGAGATGCTGTTAACCCACTCATTGCCTGCTCACCTTGCGTGGATGCCTGGAAGTGATGGTGGTCCCATGAACCCTTAACCTCCTTTTGAATCAGCCTTGTGCGTCACTGCCTGCAGGGCCTGTAGGGTCCCCAGTCTGGGGCATTCTTCTCCAGCACAAAGCCAAGGGACACTCCTCTTTGTTGTTTGTTGAGGGAAACGGCCTTAAATCCTCCCAAAGGCATGGCTTCAGTAGACCAGATTGATCTACACCGCCATCATTTCTGAAAACGGGATTTCGCCAAAGCCGTCCCAGAGGATCTCTGCACCAGATTCAGTAATCCTAAAAGTAATTAGAAGTATATATTTTTGTATATGTATATTTATATATACTGTAAATAGTTGGATCACTGGAGGTGCAGGCTGGTGTTTGGACGCCATGCTGTTGTTGGACGTCACCATGGTGCTTTGTGTGTGTGGTATCAGACAGATTTAAGGTTGCACCCTGCATGCGTAGGTCCACATGAGCATTTGTTAACAGAAAAAAGAGTCAGTACACCATTTCACTACACACGTCATACCTATGTGGTATTCATAAATGTGTCCAGTACTTTTTGTGCACCCTGGTTCTGGTATGCACTCCTGTTGTTGTTTTACTGGGGTATAACACAGCGGTTTTACGCACCATTTGAAAGTTTTAACCTCTGTTTAAACGATACAGCAATCAGAATGAAAAAATAAATGCAATTGCAAAATAAATCCACAGAGAAAGCAGATTTAAGTATTTTAAATCTACTGCTGATAGTTTAATGGATGTATTGAATACTGAAATATGTAGCAGAGAATCAGATCTAGAATGCATGTGAGATTTTGGTACTCCATTCCCTTAAGAAAAACATCTGCCTGCAAATATTTAACATAGAGAGAGAGGAAATAACCCTTTAATAGGAAATGTGCAGTAAAACAGCAATAATTAGACAGAACAGAAGTATAAGCAACAAAACCAATAAAATAAAACCATACAACAGCATTGTATAAATAAGTACACTAAACAACTGATACAAAAATATAAATACAGAAGTGTGTGTGTATATAAATATACATGTATATGTACATTTGTACACATTGGATATAGGCATGTACAGTCAAGCCTGAAATTATCCATACACCTGGCAAATTTTGACTTAGTTGACTTGCTATTCAGCAAGCAAGTTTCTTATTGATTGGAAATGAACCATGCATCTCCCAGAAGATAATACAAGAGGCATCATTGTGGAGAAAAATATTTCTTAGCTTTTATTTACATTTGAACAAAAAGTGGCATGTCCGACATTATTCATATTATTCAAAATATTATATATATTATTCAAAATATTTTTATCCGCAATGATGCCTTTTGTACATCGTCTTATTATCTTCTGGGAGACGCCTGTGTCATTTCCAATCAAGAAGAAACTTGCTGGTTGAATAAAAGTAAAACAAAAGTCAAAATTTGCCAGGGTGGAGGGTGGAGGTAGCTCAGTGGGTAGGATACTTGCCTCCGGACCATGAGGTCACGGGTTCGAATCCTACCCTCAGCACCACCACTGGGTCCCTGAGCAAGACCCTTAACCCCAAGTTGCTCCAGGGAGACTGTCCCCTGTAGTTAGGGAATGGAAGTCGCTTTGGATAAAATCATCTGCTAAATGCCGTAAATATCGGGTTTGATTGTATATATGTACATGATGGAGATTTATATGTGTATGAACATCGTGGATATATACACAGGTATATATACAGGAGTGTCCAAAAGTACATTGGAGTGTCCTCAGTAGCTTAGTAACAGCAGACATTGACAGAAACAGCAAAAATGCACCAGAAAACCAATCTTTTGCCTTCATATTCAATTTGCAATCATATCTATGAGAGCGTATATTGTAGTGAAAGACAAAAAGTAACTACTTTTAAAAATACTTGAGCATGCAGAAGTAAAAAGTAAAAAAAAAAAAAAAGCTCCACCTGTTTTCGGACACAAGCACCACTTAGATTCACTAATGCTCTCATGACCGAACAAGCACACTGCGTTCAAACCTATTCTAAAAAAAGGAAAAACAACGTAACATTTAATTCATTAAAGACATTGTTTTACCACTGGACACTGTAGAACAAACCTTTCCACCTTTCAAGTTTATCCTGTTATGGTCTTAAAATACTGAAAATGATATTTTATTATCAGGTATCCAAAAATTTCTTTCCTTATAAAAATATTTTCCTTAATAATGTTAGAACTGCTACATTTACTGCATACTGTATATGTTAAAATATAGATATTGACTAAAGAATCTTGAATGTACATCTTCTCAGCTTTATCGCTCTATCTGGTCCTGTAGAGGTGGATAACCTGACTGAATTATTCGAGAATTAGACAGAAAACATTTGCTACATAATACAATAACCAACATGCCTTAAAGCAACGTATAAGAAAATTAGAGTGTAAGCTGGAATTATATTCTCTTATTAACTATAACAAAAATAATCCTGTATTACTATTCAACACAATTTCCAAACTGACTAGGGACTCTGAGATAGTCTTTAACAATAAAATTAGATCAAAATGTGGATGCAGCAGAGCGGCTGGAATACTTTAGCCCAGTCCAACAGACAGAAGTTATTGCACTCATCTCCTGATCAAAATCTTCTACATTCTACACTCGATTCAGTTCCTACACGCTTACTTAAAGATGTCTTGAAAGTAATGAGCGGTGCGATTATAAACTCCTCTTAGCCTTGGTCATAATATACCAAAAGCTTTTAACCCAGCAGTTTTAAAGCCACTGATCAAAAAAACATATGTGCTATCTTGGTCCACATAAGCCATCAAATTAATTTTTAATAATGAAGAAACATTCTGAACTTTGAAGAAACACAGCTTTCACTTTCTGCCGGTCATGAAGGCCTTGTAAAATAGAAAGGCTCCAGTTTAGAGAAAAATAAACAGATTGGAGATTTTGTTCTGACAGTAACAGTTTGTTAAAAGCTTCTCCACTCATGGGACAAATTAAATGTACAGAAAGTTCAGACCCCGCAGTTCTTGCATTTTTGTGTCATTTTCTGGTCGTTGGTACAAGTAAGGCCTTATGGTTGTCAATGGACATATTCTTGCATCTTATTTTTTCCACTTGTAATGTCTTATTCATTAACAGTCTGTTTTTGATGTTGTTTTAGTAAATGACCTCTTTTCTGATTGGCAGACCAGGCAGTCCAGACTAAAACACTCCTTATAACTTGCGGGGGCTACATTGTTGCCGACTAAACGGGTGGATATTTAATGACATCGCAATGGAATTTTTGTGACATGACAAATACTGTTTTGCAGCATAATTTCCATACATGGACTGGGAAGTGAGCAATATTCACTTACTACATCAAACTCTTGTTTTTGCTTTGCGTGACATTGGCCCTTTAATGGACCGTAAAACCGAGTCAGAGGAAACAACTGGCAGGACAGGATTGTTCCTGGCAGGACAGGATTGTTTCTGCTCACTCATGCATGAACCCTGCAGAAGTGTTGCGTGTGGATTTCGTCATTTCATATCAGCGCAGGATGACGTTAATTTGATTTCACACAGAAGCCTCTGAGAAGCTCACATTAGTTAGGCATTGTCAGTGTTGCTTCCTTGTGTTTTTTTTCTAGTGCAGCATGTGCAATTTTTCGGGGTAATATATTCCTGTGAGCAGTTTGTCTCGTTACATTATTACATTATTATTTTTTCAATGCCTGCTGCTACCAAGCAACTGAGGACACTCCACTGTGTACCTGTTTAAAAATCCACACTGTTCATAGATAGATATTGAACTTGAACTTGAGTTTTTGGACAGTCTGCTTGAACTTGTTTACAGGATGTCAGAATAGCCTCCCAGAGCTGCTATTTTAATGTAAACTGCCTCCCACCCTCCCACATAGATCTTTTGCTTGAGGACACTCCAACGGTTCTCAATAGAATTGAGGTCAGGGGAGGATGGAGGCCACACCATGACTTTCTCTCATTTTATCCCCATAGCAGCCATTGATGCTGAGGTATTCTTTGCAGCATGAGATGCATTGTCATGCGTGATGATGATTTCATTACGGAAAGCATAGTTCTTCTTTCTGTACCAGGGAAGAAAGGGTCAGAAACTCCACATACTTTGCAGAGGTCATCTTTACAGCTTCAGAGACCATAAAGGGCCGAGCAGCTCTCTTCCCATAATTCCAGCCCAAAACATGACTCCACCACCTCCTTGCTAATGTTACATCCTTGTTGGAACACGGTGGCCGTCCACTAACCACCCACTGCTCCATCCATCTGGACCATCCAGGCACTCATCAGTGAAAAGGACAGTTTAAAAATTAGTCTTCATGTGTTTCTCTGCCCAGTGCAGCCGTTTCTGCTTGTGAGCATTAGTTAGAGGTGGCCAAATAGAAGGTTTATGCACAGTTGCAAGACTCTAGAGGACTCTACACCTTGATGTCTGTGGGACTCCAGAGGCACCAGCAGCTTCAAATACCTCTTTGCTGCCATGTAATGGCATTTTAGCAGCTGCTCTCTTGATCCGATGCATTGATCTGGCAGAAATCTTCCTCAATGTGCCTTTATCTGCACAAACCCGACTCAGCCACAAATCTCTTAATAGTGCGATGATCACGCTTAAGTTTTTGTGAAATATCTAATGTTTTCTCACCTCGTCCAAGGCATTGAACTATTTCACTCTTTTTGGCAGCAGAGAGATCCTTTTTCTTCCTCATATTGGTTGCTAACTGTGCTAACTGTGTCTGCTTAATAATGTGAAACGGCCTTCTTAAGTAGTTTATCCTTTAGTTGGGCACACCAGGTAAACTAATTATCACCGGTGTCTAAAATGTATTTCAGTGATTATTCAGTTATTATTTATTTCCAAAGAGCCCTGAGACACAATGCCCTCCATGAGTTTAACTTAAAACCACAATCGAATCATTGTGACACTTAAATAGAATTTGCATAATTATTTGGAACAGGGTGTA
This sequence comes from Nannopetersius ansorgii, assembly GCA_037974605.1. Lineage (NCBI taxonomy): Eukaryota > Metazoa > Chordata > Actinopteri > Characiformes > Alestidae > Nannopetersius > Nannopetersius ansorgii. Next base: position 11,312 of record JBBPDE010203246.1, read on the forward strand.
TATACACATATATCTGCATACACATACAAATGTCTATATTTATATATTTGCTGTAAATTGTGCTTACCTCTGTAATGTCCACTTTCTGCCGTAGCAATGCAAATTTCCCGGTGCTTCTCGGATTTCTTGTGGTGCAAAATGTTATCTTATCGAACACTAAACATGCTGTCAGCACTAACAGTGCATCTGAAATGAACATTTTGCACCACAAGAAATCTGAGAAGCACTTTGAGAAATTCACAAGACTCACATTTACACTATGTTACATTTTGGCGGGAAATTCCAACAGTTCACATTTTTGCACAGTGCTGTGACTGAGAGGTTAAATGCTTCATTGCAGAGAACCTTACTTTTTTACAGTGGTGGTGAATGGAACCAGGGGTCACAATATATCTACAATATATATATATATATATATTGGTCTACAACCCAAATTTAGCAAATTCATTTATTATCTACCAGGGAAGCAGCATGTGTTTCCGCAGTTTTTATACTTCTTTCAATGTTTTTATTCTTATTTTGCTGGTCTATAAAAGATCTCTTTTCTCTGAAGTTTATTTGTCATCATATCTATAACAATGCAGTGACTTTCTGTTATTAAGCTTTTACCTGCATTTAATTCTTATGACTTCTGATCCTGATAAGTTCCTAGAAGAGAGCATTTCATATCAGATTGAATTGAGCTGTTTTGGTCATTTGAAACACCTTTAAGCTCGTCCTTCATTTTTCTTATTTTCATACATAACTGAACTGAACTGCTGTTCATTGTCAGTATATCAAAAATGTATGCATATTCTGTCACTTCGTTATCTTGAGTAGTAGATTTTAATGTCCCACTGTATCTAATACACTTAAACTGAATTCAATGAACCATCTCATTGATTCCACACTCTGCAAGCTTGGCTTGTTTTTAGACGTCTATTTTGGAAGATAGATGATGTCATCTCTATTTTTAGATGTCATGTTTTGAAGTCTCATTAAAACCTTTATTGCTCTGTAAACTCGAAGGAAAAAAAATATATACACACCAGTGAAACGTTTTTGCACACATTTAGATCTATATCTGCATGTTATTCACTTAATATTTACTAAAATACACTCAATATTACATTTACAGCATTTTAATTTGATATATTTATTACTATTGACAGATTAAAAGCAAACTAATATAATTAGAATCATAATGTGTGTCACCAGACAAGTGCAAAATAACAAAATATTAAGTGACAGCCAATGTCATAAAAAACAGTTAACGAGTGCATTTAAAGTTAAACGACAGTGAAGGATTTGACTCTGCAACAACCAGTTAATAGGATGTGCACTGTTACAGATTCTTTCATCTTATAAAGATAACTTTTTTTATATGACATTTTCAGTTGCTCACTTAACAACTTTCCAATCTTACCATGTATAAACACCTGCAATTTCCAAAATGGACGTCAATCCTGTGGTGTGCAAAAACTTTTGACAGGTACTGTGTGTGTAATGTACTGCCTAATGTCACTATATTGTGCATAAATATTGAAATAATTGTAACACTTTTGCTGAAGTGCAGCAGCACTGGCTGACTGTTGATTTAAACTCAGTTTCTCCTTTTAATCTCCCCCAAATTCCTGCATGCAGTAGTGGCACATGATTCAAATAACGTGAGCGGCGTGGGTTGAGCATGAGGTAATGAAGTGAGGTTTTGGAGTTGAAAGCTCCCCTCTGCCCTCGCCGGGTCTATATACTGCCTAAGATGAGGTTTAGGATCTCATCCAAAGGTCAAAGTTTTATTTGTTTGGTGGGTGTCATCTAAACTGGCCATTCCCACTCCAGGCCGTAAGAGCAGCTCTGGGGGGGTCAACATCTTCAACGCGGGACCCTCTGGCCCATAAATCTTATTAATGCGGTACGTAAACAACTTAAATTGCTTGCCACCTGTGAAGTTTGTTTCTCTGAATGCTTGTAAATCATGGAGTGAATGCATCAACAGGTGCACTGCGCCAGATCGGTGTCCGCCGAGAGGCATCTCCAGTAAGCGCTATTGGATACGTTTTTCTGCACACCTCACTGTTTAATCCATTAAACCTCAGATACTGGATCCACACACTTGAAAGTTGCTGATGCCCTCCCTTGACATCACTGGACTGCCAAAGCCCATGCCGTCATTTTCTTTTTACCTCATGTGCGTGGCAGCAGGCATGTCCATGCCTCGGAGAGAAACCCTAACCACACCGTGAGGGAAGATCTATGGGCTGGTCCTGTTTGTGTCCTCCTGCAGATGTACTCTCTGTGTCATGACAGAGTCATTCCTGTGCCAATTTTAGAAAACTTCGCTCATAGCTACCTAATACGTAATCCCTGCATCCATAAAAGTAGGACAGAGCTGCACAACTCATCTGACGGTGCCCCATGGTCACCTGTGGCTCTAGCAGGGCCCCACCTGGAGCGCTTACTATGCAACACATATGAGACTTGAAAAAGTGGGGCAAAGGAGATGGCTTCATTTCTTTATGATTTCAGTGATCACAATTTAAATATATAAAGAATGGTGGGCTCTTAATGTGGGGATAGAAATAGAATGGATTTTATTAATATAACACTTTTACACCTTCTTAACCCTTAAAACATTGCATTTCCAGGCCTATCACACTTGTATTGCATTTGCATTCCTGGCTTATTATTCTGTGATTTTATATTATATGTATTATGTTATATATCTAATTACAAGGAAAAATATATTATATGACACAATTAATGTTTTGTTGAAAAAAAAATCTAAGGTCTAACTTTCACAGACTGGGTTTAGATGATTCACAACACTTAAATGATCTTAAGTGAAAGTGAAAGTGACCAAATGACTTATACCGAGCAGCATGTGTCTTTTACGCATGTCCACTATAGAAAAGAATTAACTAGATTTTTATTCATATTTTTGATTACATTTTTAATAACTGTTTCAATCCTCTCGCAATTCTCTCCCAATCATTTCCTTCAGATTTGTTTATTTTATTATTTTCCCCTCTGTCTTTCAGTTTTTTTTGTCAAATTCGAACAAACGAACTTAAGCACTTAAGGAGCTTCTATGTCAAAAGTTACGAAAGTTGTATCAGTCAGTATGAGTTGCTGTGGGTCTTTTTTTCCCCACCCGTATATCGGGAAGACCCGCCCTCCTACGCTGCGATTGGCTGGTAGTTCATTCTCTTAACGAGTTCTAAAACGGCAGGCTGCGTGTGAGAACGAACCACGAGCCAATCCTGGAGCAGTAGGGCGGGGCTTGTAGGAAAACGGGTGGAGATAAAAGACCTCCAACAATGAAGTGGACTCATCAATGGGCAGAGGGCTATAAAAGGAGCTGTGGGGAGACCAGCCCTGACCTGAACTCCACAAACTGGCCTTTACACAGCTGTGGCACCAGACCACACTCTTTCAACTGGACCAGACCGTGGCCACCAGTAGAAGTGAGTGAAATTTTATGACATTTTATAACAATAATGAATAGTAATAGGTAATAGTAGTAATATGATTCGATAATAGTAATTATCTAACATAATTAAGTTTTATCATGTTCATTTTCTTAGGTTACTTGTTTATATGGTCTAATACAGGTTTAAATGAACTGATGGGCCCTAAAGGGAATGTAAATATATAGGATTAGACTAACTTTATCTTTCTTTTTCCCCAGAATGCTCTCCAGAAGTTCTGATAAGGTGCTCGTGATTTTGTCCCTCTGTATTTTGTACCACACAATGGGGGCAGACAGCAAACCTCTGAGGTCAGGCATCAACTTTTACAGCTTTTTCTCAGTGACTTTAATACATTCTCTCTCTCTCTTGCTCTAATACTGGTGCAGTTAATGCTCGCGAGATTACCTGCTCACCTGTGTGAACTAATATTTGAGTCAAGATCGAAGATTTCAGCCTGAAATAACAGTGCTGTTTAATTAAGTAGAAAAGATAGCTTTAGAAGTATATATGCATATATTAAAAATTTTCAGGTCTGTTTCAGAGGAACCTGACCGGTTTGTTTTTGTTTGGTAAACCATATAGTGACCAACAGAACTGTGCAGAAGTCTTAGGCACGTACACAAATTGTTTAAAGCCAATTTTCTCTGTGTGTGATGTGTCTTTCTGCTAGATAAATAACCTTAAAATAAATACGAACACACCAGAAACCAGTAAACAGTATCAAGATTTTAAACAATAACTTAGGGATGGTGAAGTCAAATTAAATGCATTTTCAACGGAATACAGCGGAATATTTCCAGCTACAAATAGATTTTAGAATAGGTTTTAAATAGCGGTGAAGTTTCACAAGTGAGATACACCAGTAAGGTTGTGTAGGATGGACTAAATGATCGTGTCTAAATCGAGGGTGTAAATCATCTCCATGGAGAGTAGTGTTTGGGGGATGTCAGCCTTCAGCAATTTCTCTCTCTCTCTCTCTCTCTCTCTCTTTCTTTCTCTCTCTCTCTCTCTCTCTCTC
>JBBPDE010203266.1:0-15777 GCA_037974605.1 Nannopetersius ansorgii
CAATTCAATTTTATTTATATAGCGCTTTTAACAATGATCATTGTCACAAAGCAGCTTTACAAAATTAAATAAATGTGTGTGTATGAATTTTTTCTATGTTAAATGCTATGAGTTTCCATTGCAGGTTAGAAATGCTCAAATTGAAATTCTCCTCACACTCTTATAAAGACACATTGACTTACACTGCAGGAAAAGCAGTGAGCATCACTCAATTTCAGTATTCTACTCATGAATCCAGAGATATTAGGCTGCTGCCTTTGTCCCCAAAGCTGGCGTTGTGCCATATATATATATATTTCAAAAGACTTCAAAAAAATTAAAGTAGAATATGGGTCCAGTATTCTGGGAGATAAACATTCCACTTTGAGAGTTCAAACGCTAGAATAGGCTGGAATTTTCATCCTGGAGAAAATGAAAAATACATCATAGTGATGCTCTGCTGTGATTCTGCTCACATGATATGGTGAGGCTGCGCCTCAGACAAGACAAGGTGCTGCTCTCAAACTGTCCGCTGCTAAGAGCTTCCCTGTGTAAGCCAGCCAGTGAGTTCTTAGTGCCTCAGAAGCATTCACAAATTTGACATTACAGGTTTCTGGTTTCTTAACTCCACTCATAAAAGCATCTTTAAAAAGATGTGCTACTATATTATATAAAAAAACTAATACACAGTATATAAATACTGTGTATTTATATATATATATATTCAGTGTTCATTATTTAGTGCTGTATTCAGTGCTCATTCTTTGTCAGTATCCACAAATTTGAAATTATAGGTTTCTGGTTACTAAACAGCATTTTGTTTCATTCATGAAAGCATCTTAAAAACAATTCTCTGTGTGACATTATATAAAAGGGAACAGGGTTTTTGGAGCCGTGCTTTGTCTACCCAGAGGGTTTTAAAGATGCTTATTTAACCTTCTGTCCACTCTTCTCACAATCGCTAAGTTCTTGCCCCTATGGTCAGATCCCCCACAGACATTAATGGGTGGCAGCCTTGCTCACTCTAGGTATGCAAGATGGTCCTCTCCCTCCCCTATCACTCAGCAGGGTACAACAGAATCAGAAATTGTGTTCTCCTCCAAATGTGCTGAGATGTCAAATGATGCTGGAATACAAATAACTACTTGTATTCAGTCCAAGTTATCAATTAATGTATTGAATGTGGTTACTTTTGTGTTTTAGGAATTCACGTTTAGAATTTGTCTCCACTTCTTTCCATGGAAATGTTTATTTCATTAAAGAATGGATGTTTGAACTAATTATTGTAGAATCAGCACATAACATGTAGCAAATATGCTTGTTAGATGGACTTTAACGAGAAAAAAAGATTACTAATGTAACAGTTTGGTGCCGTTACTGGCCTTGACCCATAGGGGGCACTGGGGAGGTTTAGCCTACTTCCTGTTTCCCACTATTAAAGAAGCAAGGGAAGCTAGGCTATGCTACCAGCACCAGCAGAATCCCTGAGATCCACGGTCCGCCTTCTCCAGGCAATGAGGGCAGGCGCAAAGGCAGACTTCCATTTTCTTTTCTTTTAACAACACAAAGGCACACTTGAGGGCCATAAAAAAAACTCAGAAACTCTAATGAAAGGAGACAGGAGAAAAACAAACCCAACTCAGCATGATGGTGGACTGACTGCTACAGAAAGTTTTTTCTGAATATGTTACTTCTTATGTATTGTAATGGAATATGAAGCTGGATTCATTTAGGACACTGTTTTCAGTATTCATTAAGTATTCTGCTCAAATTTAGGGGATATTTACTGTTGCATTCTGCTTTCTTAGCTGTGGCTCCAAGTCAGACAGCCTTGATTAGCTCAATGAAATGTGTTAGCTTTGAGCTTTGAGATGAAACCTGCAAGGAGACCACTCTTCTAAAGCATCACTCTTTTGACACAACACATTGTTGTTTCAGGGTCATATTCTCTGCTTCTTCCCACTGACTGGAATATACAAAACATTTCATACCGGGACATTCATCCACAATGCAATTCTATCGGCTGATGTTTCCACATTCTCAGTAAATATTTGAGCTATAATTCAAACAATATCTACAAGAACAATATACACTCTGCAGCCACAGGACATTATGTAACACCAGATTTCCTAACATGAAAATCTTTTAGTAAGCACTCTCCCAAGCCAAAAGCCAACTCCCTTTCAGGCAAACAGGATCCATCACCGGATATCAATCACTCAGCAAGAGGAGGATATGGATGATTCTGGGAATTAAAACTGATGCCTAAAATGTCTCATCCATGTTACTGTATCCAGAGAGCACAATGCCTCTTCTTCAGTCCTGGAGCTCCAACTTTATAAATACTTTACACCTTTCAAACTGCCTGTAATGACTGGTTTGTTGCATCTGGTTCACATTGTCCATAATAATGTGCTTGTGGCGTCTACACATATCTCATTATTCACATCCTCGTAATGCCAATAGGGATGTCCTGATTAGATTTCAACAAATAAAGCAGTGTAAAAAGTGCAAAAAACGGTGTTTGCTCCCCTACATTCTAGACACTTTGTGGGCAGAGACTGTACTGAAAGTCCTCCTGGGTTCAAAGATATTGTGTTTTTTTTCTATTTGTTTCTAAGACCTAGAAAAAAATAAAAGTTGTTCTTAAAGGAACATGTGACACAAGTAGAGGTGATTATTATCATATGTTTGTAAATTACGACAACTTTAGTTCTACATACAGGCCCCAGGATCCTAAATGACCCAGGTTAACACCTAGAACGCGAGTGGAATCACAACAAATGTGATGGGCAGAGAGCGGCCAAAAAGCAGAGCAAACACGGTTCTAGGCTGTTTTACACTGTTTTCATTTGTTAAAAGCAGATTTTACTAACGCACTCTGAGTTCTTATGGTTAAGGATAAGCAGCACAGATAAAGAATGAATGAATATTGAGAATTTGTTGTGGATGTGGTTGTGTATATGGTTCAAAAGACAATAAACACCTACCTGTCTTAACTTGACGTTTGGTAAAACTGCCACTAAACAGTAATACAATTTGATCTGGTTTAATATCGCCAGTACTGATTCATTAAAAATAGAGCTTTTAGACATCTTGGGGGAATTCCTACTAATTAGTGCTTCTGCATCACCCCAGTGAGTTTACAGAGCCTATTGATCTCTAATTGCTTGTGCCTAGGCTGATGGTCAGCTTGCTCTGATCATACTTGCAGAGATCTACAGAACATGTCCACACATAAATATGACCAACAGATCAATGAATTGTAAAGCAGACTGAATGCTGGCGATCCCTGTCCCTCGGCACTGATGCAAGATGAAGGTCAGGGGTTTGAAGTGTGGCATTGTGTCAGTTCGAATGTCTAAGAGAATCCTCTCAGGACCTGCAGGGTGGAGGGAGATCAGCGCCCCCCCCTGCAGGAGCCTGGCTCTTAATGACACTGATTCCTGCAGTGGAGGGCTCCTGACAGAAGGCATCAGCCCAGAACACCATGCCAGCACGGGGTGACAAGTCGCTTCACAATTAAAGTCAGGCATCCACTCGTCATAGCTGAAGGTTGGTTGGAGGTCATGGTGGTTGAAAGAGGGGACACCTGGAGATTCAGGGTGCTGGAGCTGGGCATTTTGAGATATGAATATACATGTATATGAGTGTATCTAACCTCCTCCTGATTAATATTTGGTCAACAGTGGTCCTAGGATGGTCGGGTATCTGATTTCGAAATCTTTATTGATCCCGGAAGAAGTGAAGGACACACCACAGCACACAGTGGGAACAGCACAAAATGATTTCTCTGTATTTAAATCATTCACTTAAGTGAAGCAGGCAGGCAGGAACACAGCACTCTGAGAGCAGTTTGTGGGGACGGTACCGTGCTCAAGGGTACTTCCGAGGTGCCACTAGCAGTCCTAGGATTCTAACCAACAAAACTTCTGATGGCAGAGGCAAGAACCCCAACCACTAGTCCACCAGACACAAAGCCAAGAACAGTATTGATATTAAGACTAAAGAAAATGAATTAAAACTCTATATGAATTTACACAAATGCTGGGGTATTCTATAGATCAATAGCTTAAAGATAAGTCAATTACTAGAAACATAAATAGCGGTTAGGAGTGTAATTGTGCATAATTAAGATTAGAAGTAGATCAGTAATATTGACATAAGTAATGATTTTCACAGGGTAAGACTATACCACATTATTACAAACATTTTGCACTTATTGAAATGAATTAGTACCTGTACAGGAGAATGTGCTCTAAAGAAAAACTGCATGTATATGGTACAGGGTGGCTAGCAAACTGTGTACCTCCTCGGTTCACCTTTCTATCCCTTCATACCAAAAATTGGATTTAAGCAAAAATGTGAACTATTGGGACATCCCTGAGGGCCAATTTATGAATCACTATCCCTAAAGAGCCACTTAAAAGAGATAGAGTGTGAAGAACATTGTTAAGGTTCATACAGTCCTTTACATTATGTGGCGGTTTCTTGAACTTCCCCAACAATTGCCAAAAATGGCTTTTTTAAGAAGCATCAATTGAAAGGTTCTTCAAGGGTTCAAAGCTGTCTACTCCATCATAACCAAGACCATTTCTGGTACCTTTATTTTTAGGAGTGCTAACTCTTCCACAGGGCCCAGTAAGACGACAAAGGCAGCATGGTGAAGAAAAGAACAAGTGCTCCCAGGCGAAGGCGCTTAGTCGAGTGGAACATCACAGTGGCACTGAGTTCATTATCTCTTATCCAGTCTTGCATAAGGAATCATCCTCCCAGTGCTGGGGTTTAAGTGACATGTTGGCTCAATTTCAGAGGCTCCACATTGCAGGTATGAGCAAACAGCTTTAGCTTCTTAGGATACACTATATGTTCTGTTGCTATATAAGACAAATATGACCTACAGATGAAGGAAATGTGTCACTAGTAACAATACCAGCCAAGCCATGGAATCCTCTGATTAGCCGAGGATTAAGGAGCTCTAGCCTATGTTCTTTATGATCTCCTGCCGCTGACTGGCATATCACAGCTTCTTGGCTTCTCGGCGTCTCTGAAGGTCTCTTCGGGCTTCAGCCACCGATGAGAACATTTGATCTGAGAGCAGAAACAAGACACCAGCAAGGACAACCTAATGTCTCTGATGCTATACTGACATCTAGTGGAAGAATAGAGAATTGTCGTAAAATTGGACCGCTGCACGTTTTCTCCGGTTTGTTGATGGTGGATGGGGGCGACGGTTCCTGCTTAAATGGGATATTCCCATTATAACCTCCCTGTCTTTGTGCTCTCACTATTTGGTAAAAGTGTAAAATTACATACATGGATCACTTACAAGTGTGAGAACAGTACATAAAAACCAAATAATGGAAAACTAAAACTGATTTCATTCTCCGACATTAAAAGTACACCCTCACTGCTTAATTACAAGCTCTGTGATTAATTAACCTAGATTAATTACACACATTTTTGCTGTATAAGTATTTTTAAAAGTATTTAAATGAATGTTAGCATATGAGTGAATGAATAATCAATATTTCAGACTTTCAATGTCTCTTTAAGTTAATAACTGATTTTACACTGTTCATGTACAGTAATGGTTAAAGTGATCAAATATATGGCCTAATATGCTGAAGGCGAAAAAAAAAGCTTTATCGATGTCTATCGATGCCACCCTATCGAAAAACCCACCCTTCAAGTTTATACAGTTCTCACGGTTTATAGTCAATTTATAACACTGATAACGATGAGGAATAGGCAAACAAATATGCATAATCAGATAAAAACATCTTTTACTTAAATGAGAAGAGCCTAAACAGGTATGATGGAATTGTTCTTATGGCAAGAACCACTTAACTAAAGTAAAAAAAAAAAGTCCATCATTATCTTATTACTCTGATTTTTTTAAACTCTTTTTTTCGTTTGCTGCATGATGTCATATGTTCAAGTTCACACTGTGTGACACTTTTTTTATAAGCAGTTCCAACTTTCTTGAGCCAGATATTTTATCAGTCATTTAAGACCCTTTCTAATTACATATAATTGTGTAATTTTTGTGTGTAATTTTTGTGACCCAAAATTACAGGCTGGTATTTTCAAATTATACAAAATAAAAAATATGAATGCACACCAAGGACAGGATCAGGGTGAGCAGTTTCACAATTTTGTCCATTGACGGCTTCCGTCGTTGCAGAAGGTTAAATGAGAAGAGTAGCCAGAAGGAGTGAAGTATTGTAATCAGTTTCAAACCAAAGAGGACAGACACAGGTGAGAACAAACATACGAATGTAGAAAAGGCTTTATTAATGTGTACAGGTAAGTATTCAAGAGGAAATACTCCCGGTAATAAATTCTGCTCAGTTTGGGTCGAAGTTGTAACCTTGCTAGCGTGCTAACAGCATGGCAGCTAATTTACTCCAACACCTTCTCACACTTTCAGTTTAACTGAGGTTTAAGACAAAATACTCAAACATGAGACGATTCTACGAAGATTGAGCAAGACGCTTAACATCTTAAGTGTCTAAAGTGCTCGTAGTTTTCTGTAATTTTTAGTCTAAAATCGTCCCATTAGACATCAGAGTGCTGCTTGGGTTATTTTACTGAAGGACGTGGTTTTGGATCTTATTTCATGAGAAACAAAGCTGAAGGTGGCTCCTTTTCGCCGCCTTCTCATTCGGCGAATCCCAATTTCCAGTTGCAGTTTCTGTACTAGTTCACAACACGTCTGCTTGTTTAAATATGTATATATATTATGGCAAGAACCACTTAACTAAGTAAAAAGAAACAGTCCATCATTACTATTTTTTGGTTTATGCCATAAACCAATATATATGTATAAAAAATGTATTTATATATGTGTAATACACACACAGATGAGCCACTTCATTTGGTGCCCCTAGCAGTCCTTCTCTTGTTGTGTTCCATTACTATGCTGTTGCCTGTGAAGCTGACAGCAACAGTATAGTAATGTCCCTTTTTGATTTGGATGTTTTACTGTGGAAATGAATGTAAAAGGGTAATTGCGCTGATTTCATTAATACTAGAATGCTTTTTATACAGGTTTTCCACTATTATTGGATTATTACAACTTTTTAAATTGGTGGAATTCTCTTTTATAAACAACTGAATTCCTTTGATTGTTTTGCCTTTTGCTGTATGGTTTATGGGGGGGGTTATTTACTGGACTGTGCATGTTGGTGCTTTTTCTGCTGTGACACACACTGTGTCCAATACTTCCTGTCCACACACACACACACACACACACACACACACACACACATACACATTTGAAGAAGCAAAATCAGAAGAAATGAGGGGCAGCTCAAGAGTATTTGTGTATATATAGGCCTGCTTGAGAAACCTGGAAAGTCTGTAAGCTTGTGAGCATGATGACCTGCAGGATCACCCCATCCTGATTTTTTGTTAAACAGTGATTTTGGCTGATGTAATACGGTCATCTGATGAATCCTTTTTGAAATACCCCTCCCAGGACCTGAGTTCAAGCTGCGTTTTCCTGCTTGAACTTGTCTGATTCAGCTCCAGAGGGAGGTCATCATTAGCTGCTTAGCTAATGATTCAACTTCAGCTGCTATGTTTAACCCTGATGTAGGTGTTCTGGTTGTGTACTGTATGTCACCTGTCATTCTTCTCTCATTCCCTTTTTAAACTTATTGACTTTGGTGCTTAATTTTATGGTTGAAACAGTTTTATTCATAGTTAATCATTAATAATCAAATGGTTTCATCCACAGGTGGACTGTAAACAAGAGAAGCCCAACAGGATGACCAGTGTAAGCCAGAGTGCCCTTCCACAGTCCACAAAATCAGGCAAACACTTGCAGTAGAATCAGTATCAGACTGTTGTGAATTACGGGAGAACATTCGTTGGACATAAAGGAGCACATGAGCACAGTAACCAGTATTAATGCGTGTTATATTTAGAGACAGTTATAGCATAATTATCTGATTGTGATTATTTGAGCTGACTTTAATCATTGTTTGAATAGTTTGTAGTCACCTTCATAAGCCACTATGACATTTTATCTTTTTTTTGACCATACAATGTTGGTACTGTTTTTGACCATACAATGTTGGTACTGTTTTTGAGCTGCTTCCTTTATTGTTTAACTGCATGAGTAGAGAATTTGCAACTGTTCTGTAGCATCACACTTTTTTGTGTGTGTGCACTCAAGGATTCAATGCAAATAAATAGATTGTCTTGTTGAGGTGTGTTAAACTATAGGTGTACTCTAAAATGGAAAATGACAGGAAAAAGTGTTGGTAGTTATTTGTATGGCTATCATCAGCTAAAATGTCATGATTGTGACATCCCTAGTTTTTGTCTTTAGTCTGTGTATGGTGTATTTTATGAATGCCACGTTCTCATTCTCATTACTATCTTCTCTAGGTGCTCTGTAGTAGAGCCAGGCTGGTTCTGTACCTGCCGGAGCTTCACGTTCTGGTGCGGCGCCTGGCAGCAGCCCGGTCTTTCTCTGGGACGTCTGGCTCGGATGAGCCTCAGCTCAACCTCACGCCTCCTGATATGTGTGAGTTTACCACTGACTGCTTCTGAAATGCCAAACAGTGTAAAGTAATGCAGTGTGAGGTATAAATACCGTATGAACAAAATAGTTTTTACAGTTGTGGCAGGTGTGCCTGCTTCCAGCATTTGGTAAATGTTTGTTAATTTGTTTAGTTCATAGTAAGTCACACACTACAATTTGAGAGCTATATTGATTATGCTTAAAAGAAAAAAAAAATTAGGTAAATGTTATGTACAAGATGCCTCATAGTTGCAGTAAAGATGACTCCAGACTACTAGAGCTGATCAGTATAATTGATAGTTATATTGTGTGTGTAGCAAAACATTAATTTAAAATGAAATAATGAGTTAAAGTTCTCTTTGGACAGATATAAATGTGACTTAGAGATTGTATGCTTACCCAGTTTCTGTCCGATCTACAAATTGTACTTCAGCACATGAAAGAAATGTAAAAAGTGTAAAAGTCCATACCTAAGAGAACTCATCATGCTGTTGATGGTTTTACTTACTGGTTATTTGTCCAAAAACAGGCCCAAGGACTGTGTGGCCAGATGAGTTAATGGGCCCTTTTGGACCTCAGGACACACGCTTCCAGCTGCCTGGAAACATAGGTTTTGCCAGCCATCTAGAGGGGATAGTCCAACAGAAGACTACCCCTGGCCTCAGGACAGTGCCAGACGTGCTTACGGCCCAGTCCAACAACGAGAGACATGAGTTTGTCCTTGCCCAGTTCGTCAGCGAGTTCCATGTAAGTGTTGAACATTCGTGCTGTAAAAACAAAAAATCACTTAATGTTCCAGTATTTCCTACTGGAGTGATGCAAATGAGCCTCTAACCAATCACAGTTTCTGACGGGGCGACCAATCACAGCTCCAGGTTCATGTAATCCAACAAAAGTCTAATTATTTTAATCTTGAGTGAAAGGGATGTGAAAGTGAACACACCACAGCACACTGTGTGAACAGCACAAAAGTCTTCCTCTGTATCACCTAGTTAAGTAGTGGGCAGCCAGGAACATAGCGTCTGGGAAGCAGTGTGTAGGGACTGTACCTCAAGGGTACCTCAGAGGTGCTTAGTAGTCCTGGGAATTGAAACCCACAACTTCCTGATCGCAGGGAACCACTAAGCTACCCCCCATTTAGCCATTAAAGATGCATCACAATATGTAGTGGTGAAATCACAAAACTATTATGCAGCTTTTGATGTAGAAGAAAAAAGAAAGTATGTTGTTCAAACATTTTGCCTATCCAGAGTATATTCTGTGCAGATAAAGTGATCTGTTTTAATATGCAAGGATAAAGGGGCTTTCAAACCGAACGTGGCATGTGCTGCGCTCGCCGCAAGGTTTGCGGTTCCTCTCAAAAAAACAGAAACGTGGCGCAGCTCAGCGCAAAAGTGCCGCAGCGCATGGTTTTCTAAACTCCTGTCCTGGCTAACAGAGTTAGCACTAGCGCTAGCTCTGTTAGCACGAAGAGCGAAATGCTGTGGGCTTTGTAGATTCTGGAAACACAGACTTAAGATTAGCTTTTCCTCCATACCCTGTGTGTGTCTGTGTGTGTCTGGACGGGGCAGAATGAACACTAGCCCGCTTCGATGCTTTGATTCTATTATATAAAAGGATACAATCAATTAAATGTTTTTCAACATGATGTTCTTGTATATTTCTCACTGTATTTTTAAGGGGTGTCTTTATCTGCTAGCTATTGTTTAGTGAAGTCTGGTTCGATAGTTTTGCTTGTATCAATATTGAACACTTCAATATTCAACATCAATATTAAAATACTCAAAATATTCAGTAGTCATAGCAATGTAGTGGTGCGACCCAAAAAAAATAACAAGAACAAGCAGGATAGACAGCAAGACAAAACTGGTGTAAATGTAGATTCTGGACACTCAGAGACTTTAAAGATTATCTTTTCCTCCCTAGCCGCTTTGTGTGTGTTTGTGTTTAGACTGGGCAGACCGAACATTAGCCCGCTTCGATGCTTTGATTCTATTGATCGCGCGAAAATGCGTCACGGCTCTCAGCAGTCAAAGTACAACAAATTTCAACTTTGACCGCGAGTTACGTACTGCGGTGCTTGCCGCCACGTTTGCACCGCGCAATACATAGAAAATAATGGGATTCAGAGCAAAGCGCAGCGCATGCCACGTTCGATCTGAAAGCCCCTTAACAGATGTTATAATACAAAATGTAGATTGTAAACTGCAATTGTTTCGCAGTTCTTTTTTCCCTTACTTTTATTGTATATACTGTTATACTGCCTGAAAAATGTTTAATATATTTTTCCCAATCCACAGGAAAAAGATGAGGCTTCATCACAGAAGGTCAGCAGTGCAGCGCAGTATTTTGACCATTCCAGAGTAGAATGTGCAATACAATCCTGTCCAGAACTGCTGAAGAAAGGTGTATATGTTGTGCTCACTCTTTTACAAATGTTGGTTACATTTACATTTTCTGACACAAATTATGACGCTTTATTGGCAGCCATTTTTTTTTTGTGATTGCAAAGTTATTAAAAACAAACTCCTACTTATTATTATTATTATTATTATTATTATTATTATTATTATGATGAAAGCAATGGTCTAGTACAAATGTTATTTATTTAAACCGAGAGTTTGAATTAAATTGTTTGGAGACATAAGATCTGTCTGAACAGTACTGGTAAAAGTTGTGACACAACAATAAGCTTTTATTTATGATGAATGAAACTGCCAAAGGATGCCAGGTTAGCCTAAACACTTTTTAGCAGAAACACACTCGTGTGTATTTTCTCCAGTTTTAGGAAGTATCTCTGAGATGTTACTATATTACCTGATAATCGTTTTACCTGCGGAAGGTGCCAGGAATATTAATGAAGCTTTGTCATTATGTATGGCTTTTTTTTTTATGGATGAATAATTGATTCCAATCATAGACTGCTAAATTAATTTTTCAACATGAGTATTACTGAGGGAGGGGAAAATACTCTTTACAGCAACTTGAGTCCTGTAATGTTCCATAAGTGACCACTAGATGGCAGCGTAAGCCCTAGGTACAATGTCGTTCACTGGCATTGAATTACTCTTGACCTTTCTGATGAACTGTGTCAAACTGACCCCAAATGCAGTACAACATTTAATGTTTCTAAATGAATAACTGACTCTTTTTTTTTGCTTAATATTAAATGACATTTTCTAATTTAATACAAGCAAACTGGCTAAACCCAAAACATGTTTTTGCTACATATTTTGTTCCTTGGGCAGTTTGACTCCAAAGAACAAGAACATTTTAGACACATTTGTTTTGGCTGTTTTGGAAATTGAAGACAATGTAATATGCGATTTTATAACATTAAAAAACGTTCTTCTGCTTTAGGGCCATAATTGAGCATAATCAGACTTGTAGAAGTGATAAAACGTTACATGGGGGGAAACATACTTTCTTACTTTCAACAAGAACTTTGATATTACCCGCTGTTTATTTGATATTAAAGTACCAGCTTATAAACTTGGGTAGCAATTTTACACATTTTCCAGAGGTTAAAATGCTGGTCGGATTGAACCTAACATAAAGGATGTTAGTGAATCTGAACAGAACATGAGTGTTAAGAAAGCTATGTAGACTATGTTTATAATATAAAAGCAAACACTGTGCACACATTAAGTATTTTTGTTCACTTTTAGAAAAGCAATATGCAAATCAGTATCTGCTATATTTACAGAATATCGACATTCCATTCTTATTTTTCTCACTTGTTTTTCATGGTCATTAATTCTTTATTTAATATCCCAAAACCAGACTTTGAGTTGATGTTCCCTGAAGCCCCCTCCAGTGGAATGACTGTGGTCACCGTAACTCAGAAAACAGATCACGATATGACTGCATGGTCTGAGGAGGTGGACCAAGAGAGAGAGGAGCTGCTGGAGAAAGTGAGTAACAGACCTTTTCCTTAAGCATGGAATCTACTCTGCAAAGAAAAACTATATTGAATATGAAAATCTCATGTAATATGTTTGGTATTCAGCTTTTATTTAGACAAGAGAAGACACCTTTTTATTAGTCCCACGGATTGGAAATATGCAGCAGTAAAGTGGACAGTAAATTAGAGGAAATTAGAAAGAGCATAACCTATTGAAATAAATATATTCAGCTCTGGAAAAAATAAGACCACTGCAAAAATTTTTGTTTCTTAGGTTTTATCTTTAATAGCTGAACAGAAGAGCTTTGCTTTAGTTTTTAAGAACTGCTGACAATATTTCTCCTCATTTCCAAATAAAAATATTGTTCTTTAAAGCATCATTTTAAGGAAAAGGACAAAATATCAAAATAAGAGAAATGCTGTTTATTATTCAAAGAAAACAAATCTCTTGTTCACTCTTAAACAATATGGCAATAATGATCTTTTACGTACTTCTAGTAGTGTTTTACCATCGAACTGGTCTCAGTGAGGAGAGAGTCGATTACAGCAGTGTTTTCTGCTTTTCCTCATTAAATAAGATGTGATTCAGCTGATCACTAATCAGTCCATCATAAAGCAGAATGAGGTGTTTGTGGAGGAATTTAACAGACACTGGCATAGTATGGCTGTCATATAGTATGGCTGTCAGAGATGCTGATTTAAAAATAAATTGAAGTGGTATTGTATGAACACCTAGAACACTAATTTCATTTTAAACTCAGTTCAATGCTTTAACCTTAAAGAAAATGTAAAAGTAAATAAATAATTAGAATCAGAAAACTTTATTGCTTAAAAATGTTAGCATTAGCAGCATGTCAAACCAAAAAAAATTGAAATAACTATCTCTACCCATATGTTTATACAGGGCACAGGTTACTAATACTAAGTAAGCTGAGATAACTAGAAAATTGGAGGGGGGGGGATTTAAAACACTAAAATACAAGGACAAGACACAGAGCAGTCATGGTACATGTTGCATCAGCTGCTGCTTCTTTTTGTGGCGATTGATTGAAAAAATCTTCGTTAGACTGAATCCGTGAATGCTGAGGGGTTACTGTGTGTGTATATACCTCCTAAACACTGCAGTCTGAACAGTATCATGGGTAGATATATTCTGAAACAACATTGACCCATTTTAACTGTTATGATCCTGGATCCTTGTGCATAAAAGGATTGTAAATAAAAATAAATCCTCTGAAAAAGTTCAATTAGTTGACATTCTGGGAGGGGGTTAGTTTCAAACAACCTGTTGGTAATAAATATGACTTATTTATTATGTACAGGGAAAGATAATGAACTGCGATAGTGTTCAGACTGCAGGATTTAAGTGGCTCATTGTTTGCATTCCAGAATCATTTGTTCTTTTATGTAAAAAAGTAAAAGAGAGTACAGGAATTGTCTACATTGTAGACAAAAATGCAGACACGAAATTAGGATTTTTGAGAGAAAGAAGATAAAATATATAAAAGCGATTAATTAAAATCATCTAGTTAATCGCAAATCTGGAAAAAATTAATCGCAATTCTATGTCAACCCAATATATAATGAACACACTAAGTCAATTTTACAAACAAGGCTTTGTTTATTTGTTTTTTCCCCAACTCTGTCACACTTTTAAAAGCAGTGAGATAAAAACAAAACTTACATTTGAATAGAAAATGCGTAACATCTTCAAACCTGAAAGACTCTCTGTGTTAAGACAAATACGTAGCTTTAAATAACTTGAATTAAAGGACAAAGCCTCTCCCGCCTCTCGCTCCAAACTCCTGCGTCGCGAGTCCTGATCCGTGCTCCAGCGCGGTTAGCGCTCACACTACATACGAATCGCTCCCGAGTCCAACTGAACCCTCTGGCTCACCTCTTCCACCGGGCCAGGGACGGCTAAACCAATGGCGCCCGGGCACAGAGCACTCATACTAGTCAAACGACCCGCATTTTGGTGGTCAAACGCACTCGGGCACAGTTCAAACTACCTGTGAGTACACCCTTAAACACATGCTGTTAAATGAGCAATTTCGCTTTATCTTCCAGCACTAGCTTGACTCAGCAGCAGCCGAATTTGGACACGTGACTGGCTTCTTCCTCTGCATGCTAGTCGCCGACATAGCGCAATACTGCCCCCACTGATTGTGCGGTACTTCAATGCAGAGGGGCGTTTAATTTTTAAATTAATCGCGCGATCAATTTATTTTAAAGCGTTAAATGAAAATAAATTAAAATAGTTGACGCGTTATTTTTAACAGCACTATATAAAATATCTATTTTTTAATCTGTACAATATAACCTACAGTTGAATGCATATGCATTTTATGCATCATTGTATGCTGTATATGATCACATCAGTAAAATCACTTGAATTACTGGTGTTTTTGCTTTCATAAATATCAGTAAACAGTTGTCTTTGTACATATTTTCTTTGAAAATGGTGTGGGCTCCCAAAAAGAATCGTAAACTGCGAGAAAATGCTTTTTGTGAGCTTCTGTTTGGAGTTCTGTTGGTTTCCTCTCTTTCAATGAAAGACATACACGCTGGGGGTGGAGCGTCTATAGCATGTTAATCATGAACGAGGGAATGATAAACAAACTGATCACTGCAAGAAGAGGCCAAATTAATTGAGCTGTTCAAGATTATGCTGGATATCTTCATTGTTAGATGAGAAATGATATTCGATCTGTTTATAATTGAGAATTATTGAATATATTAACAGCTTGTTTTAACCAGATTGTTGAATGAAAATCTATTGAATGTCGAAGGAAGTCGACGGAAACTATGTCGAAGGAAATTACGTGTTCTCTGCTATATACATAAATAGTGAAACGATATGGCACTACTGCAGATTTTACATGAAAGTTCACATAGAATGCACGTATATTAATAAACAAGAATATGTACATTCAAAACTAGTAATAAAATATGTGTAATTTGGTACATGATCACTCACACAACTAGATAAAAGGGAACCCAGTTAAAAGAAATAAGAAAACTGTTCTAGTATATACTAAAATATTTTGGTCATTGTTTATTGAGGAAAATGGTCCAATATTACCATTATTAGTTACTATTATTGGTTTACTGATCAGTGTTTTTTTTTTTATTATATTTTTAAATCAAGTTCAGTCAGAATTTTTTCATGTCCAGTATTTTACTCTTAAATAAATCATTTGTAGTTGTAAATGACACTTTGAGGTGGGAAAACAGCAGGGACCCCCCTCGAAAACAGCAGGGACGCCCTTCCAAAGCGCACAAGCAGTGTGTGTGTGTGTGTGTGTGTGTGTGTGTGTGTGTGTGTGTGTGTGTGTGTGTGTGTGTGTGTGTGTGT
>JBBPDE010203280.1:0-15776 GCA_037974605.1 Nannopetersius ansorgii
TGTGTGTGTGTGTGTGTGTGTGTGTGTGTGTGTGTGTGTGTGTGTGTGTGTGTGTGTGTGTGTGTGTTTGTGTGTGCATACACTGGTACATGCCTCTTGTAAGAAGCAGAGGTTACAGCCTGCTTTAGGCCCCCATAGCTCCGAAAAGAATCAACCCTGGGAATTCAGACCTGCAAATGAATCCATGGTCTATGGGGGGTACCTTGGTTTATGGATGAGTCAGAATTGTCAATGGTTATGAAAATCTTTACAGCAGCTTAGATCTTCATGTAAGTGTATGGGCAGGAGGACAGGGCTATTATGCAGCTTTATTAAAATGTTAAGAGAAACGGCTACATACAGGATATTACGAGAACAGCTGAGGCTGGTTTTGTCAGGCATATTCCGGGAAAGAAATATTCAGTCTTTACTGGTGGAAGTTCTAAGTCTAGTTCTCTCAGTAGACTGGCACCATAGTGAAACCCAATCTGCTTGGGAGAGTCAGCCTCAAGGGAAATGGGTTCTGAATCAAGGTTAAGGGGTATATTCTTATAAACAGACTACTAACTTTGTTCGACGCTGATGCAATTTCAAATAATGTTTTCATGATTTGAATGCTGTTTGTGATAGCTATCTATAATCCCATTTCCACACAGCATATAAAAAATGTATGTGTGTCCTTTAAAAGGTATGTGTTTGAGTCTCTGGCCTGAATCTTGTCAAACTCTGCTGCTGAAGTAGAATCAACAACCTGTTTTCCATTGTAATCCCACCTGTCTGCCATTTGGAAAGCTTTTATTCTCACAAAGCAGTCTTCAACACTTTTGTTTTGCTGGTCTTTACAACTTTTCTGAAGACCCTTCCCCTTGTGTTTAACACCTCATTGTCATTGCATAAGTATAAGACTCCTGTAGGCCAGGCTTTGTTTTTGTTTTCCTTGCTTGATGTTTCTAGTTTGTGGCTTCTCTCTTCTCTTTATATGACAGGCTGTGCATTTCTCTCCTACTTCCTTCATCTGGGTTTGCATTAAATGCTTAAAGATGCACAAATGAGAAAAAGATGTCTTCTGCCATTAAGGGCGGAAAATGTGTTGTTAAACCTCATGGTGTGATGTGTTTTTGACAATAACGGAATAATGCACCATATCCACCATAATGCCAGGATTTATGATCTTAGTTGCTTTTTACGGCTTTTCTGATGGCCAGCTTTTGGAATAGCAAAACATCTGATGATACAGGGAGTCTGGGTTAATATCATGCAGTGTGAGCTCGAGGCGACTGATGATGTTATCAGGAGTCACAGTTCTTTCAGCCTGTCATTGTAGTTGATAATGCATGCAACTATTATTAATAATAATTGCATGTATGTTTTGATTTGATTTTCAGTTTGGCTTTTTTGTTTCAACAAGTGATAAAAACTTATTTCGAAAATTAGGCCCGATGTAAAAATATAACATCTTGCTATCATGTGCAACAACAGTCACATGCAATAACTAAAGCTTAAAGACATCAGTTTGCTGGAATGCAGAAGAGTACATGAGTGTAAACAATCTTACTACAGCCTCCACACACTTCATTCCAATGCATATTAAAAACATAGTTCCTGCAAGCACACACGTTGTTTTTCTCAGTCACAGTGCTTTCTCCCTCCAGCTGTGGGGGGACTAAAAGGCAGCTGTGTTGCATCCAGATGTGCAGAGCTCAACAGGGCCATGGCTGAGAAAGGGCTCTGTTGGGAATTTGGCATGTGTGGGTATAGGCCTGGGAGGAACTGGGTTCAGGGGGCAGATTGTGTGAGAATGCAGGCATGTGTCTCCCCCCTTATCTCTGACCGCTTTGTTGACAGCCAGCACCAGGGGGTTGTTCCCCTCATTAACCCATTGAGGAGAGATCGCGGTCTGTCTCCTGGTTAGGGATCGCTCAGCAGAGCCAGACTGGGGCCCATCAGCATTTGGGACCACAGACAAACACAGGAAAAGACGCACAGCGGAGCCGTCTGAAGCGTGGCTGACAGCCTGTTTGTTGCATTTTCAACATGTGACCGAGCATCACTCCAGCATCAAAGAACGAGGCTGTATTATTTACATACAAAGAGATTTGCACCAGGACTGCACATGTTGCATAACTGCAGTATTTTTTTTTACAATACAAATAAAGCTGCGGCATGCAAACTTTTAATAAAAATTAGTGACAAGGCAATGATTTAACCTTGCTATTTAAAGGTCAAAGCACAATCATTATAGTATTTTTGTGTGTCCTTAAATTATTGACAGAAAAGGAAACCTTCTCCCAAAACCGAGCCCTCGGGGCTTCCTGTGTCTTTAAAGGAGGCGTAATTAACCCAGGAACTAAATAATATGTCATATATCATTATCATCTATCATTATGCCTATTTTAGTACTATTCCTATTTCATTGTTAAATTTAGGTTCAAAAGGAAATGGTTACAACCTTGTAAAGGCCAACACAATATTGTCCAGCTTGTTTTTTTTTTTGTCCTCTGTGGTTAAGCTAGCTCTTCTGATGATTTAGTCTTCAGGAATTGGGCTAAAGATGAGATAAAAAAAAAACCTTTATTAGTCCCAAAAGTGGGAAGTTTGCATTGTTACTACAGCAAAGTGAACAAAAGAAAAGAAGAATGTAGAAGCAGGATATGCAAAAGAAACAGCTATAGAACACAACAGTATAATATAAAAAGTACACTTTACAAATATTATATTTCTAGTGTGTATATAAACATCTGTATGCTTGTAGACAGTGTATATATGAAGGTATGTATGTACCAAGAAAATATATATGTTTGTACACAGTGGAGTTAACAGGTATGTAGTAGAAGCAGACATGAAAAAAAACACAGTAATAATGCACCAGAAAAACGCACATGTTGCACACTGTAATATTGTACCAGACATATTGGTACAATATGAAAAATAAGGCCTGAAGTCTTAATAGTAACATAATATGAAAGTGACACTGAAATCAGAAATATTAGACCTCGGAAACAATAACAGCTACATATATTGAAGGACTCTGTAATGAAAGAGTCACTGTAAAACTGAAACCAGGGTAAAATTCCAGGGTGCAGGTAATGTGTGTTACAAGTTTCAGAACATGTGGAATGACTTTGTAAATGCCTGTGTGTAAGCTGGAACCTTCAAAAAATGTATGTGCACCACAGATAACCCTTTACCATACATACATTCCATAGGGCTACTAATGAAAATGAGCCTAGTTTTGACATTTATGGCCAAACTGAATGCATAGATATAAAAGCAGTGGTTTATGGAGAGAGACCACTACACAAAGTTTTTCATCTTCTGTTAAAAAAAAACCCATCCAGTTTGCTGTGCACACTTCTTGAACGAGGCACACGCTTGCACTACACACATTATTATTGCAGAGTTGTTCCAAGTGGCCTTGCCTCTGTTTTACTCTGACCACAAGGCTGGGAAGGGCTTTGGTTTTCTGGGCCTCTGTTCAACACTGTTGGCACGTCTCCTTCAACCCCAACAGAGGCAGAAGTGTTGCTCAATATCCTCCTCTTACTCCCCCTCTTCATCAACAGCATCAGCACCGCCTGCCTGAAAATGAGCTGTAAGCGAAGCCTCACTAGCCTGCAGAACAGTTTCTAAAATTTCTCCAGCTTGGCTGTGATGTAACAATCCAGGTCAAGAGCGTAGGCTTCCTGCACAACAGGGGAATCTTGACTGCCTACTCATTCACTCCTAGCCCTAAGAGTGGAGAGAGAGATGTCCATTAAAATGAGCTTCCATTATGGTGCATATTAAAATGCTGTTTTTCAGATTCTGATTGTATCTAAATAATCATAAAAGATTATATGCAATATATATATATATATATATATATATATATACCAACTGCCAGTAACTGCGCAATAGTATGAAATCCATCTTCTTCAGCATCTCTCGTTTAGATTTTCTTCTGTATGTTATAGTCAGTGTGGTCCTGTATTCATAACAATGACCATGGCAAGCGGAGCCCAGTGGAATTTCTTAGCTCCTCTGGAACCCGTCTCGGATACCCAGCTGTTCCTGCATAGCTGGGTTGACATCTAACGTGAACTCTGTTTATGTGTGTGTGTCTGAGCAGTGTAGGGGGCTTGTATTTCGCAAGTTGTTGAGAATTTGGGATAATTGATTCAGCATGCACTTGAGGAGGTCACATGGTTTTGGGAGGTTTTGGACGCACAATGCAGCATTACACCATGCCGGTCCTTTTAAACGGACCGTGCGGTTTGTAAATTGATTCGTGATTAATCTGGCTGGTGCATTTTGAGAGGCCTTCTTGGAAGCTAAAGAGCTAAATGCAGCATTATATTATGGGTTTGGACAAATCACGTCTTTCATCTTTTTGTCACGTGCAAAGACTTTCCTCTGCAGGACCATAGCCTAGACCTAGTCTTTAAATTGACTGTATTGGGCAAAGAGCAGCATTCCACAAAATCCTTGGAGTGATGCCATAGAAATAATCACTTTGGTTTCCCCAAACAACCTTTCAGTGACTGAACGCCTTGTACAGGTTTAAAGAACATCCAGATACTGTTAAGCAGTATAACCCATATAAAGAATTTATGAAATTCGTTCATTGGAGGTTTGCTCACTGGCCTTTTGCAAATTTAGCGATGCTGCAGCCATTTGAAGCCAGAAGCGTAGGGACAAATAATTGGCATTGCTCTTTCTGGGTAAGCAGAATGGCCCTCTAGCTATTCTTATCATGCAGTGTGACGCTAGCCAGTACAGGCATCTGTTAGCTGACTTAACAGAATTGGTGGTAAGTGGGTTCGGATTCAGAAGAAGTGTGTGCTAGCCTGCATTGTAGAATGCTGAAACAGAAAACAGTTTGGAGGTTTGTGATGACTCTATTACCTATGGGACCAGTTAGCAGGCTATAAAGATCGTGTGACAATAGTATGGAACAAAGTGATTTGTCTAGTCCTGTGTGTGTTTCCACTGTACCCCCCAACTCTGATTACCGTGCATCCTGTTTGAGGCTCTCATGTTTCCTGGTGGGGGGTATTGGTGCTCTGTTATGCCCAGTGTCAGAATCTCCATCACTGTCATGCAAAACCATACACTGTTTGTGCAACCGGGCCACGTGTGCACGTGCGTGTGCCTGTGTTCCAATCTGAAATGGCCTGGTCTCGACCCCAGGGAGTCATGCAGTGGCGGGGCAGAGTGAAGGGGTGAGTGTGCTGTACTGATAACAGGGGTGTGGGTTTGTACGTGTGTCATCACCAGCCTACATACACTCAGAAAAACATCAGATAAGAGTTATAGCCTGACTACAGAAACAAACTAGACATCACTTTAAATTAGCAGCATTTGTCTCCCTTCTCTTCTCTCTTGTGAAGTTCGAGTTAACTCCCTTCAGTGTCAGTCCACTATTCAGTTTCATCCTCATTTACATAACTATGGAACTTGCTTAGGGAGTTTCATAGTAGTTACCAAGTAATAGAATAGAATAGAATAAATGCGTATTCGCAACAAGTGTACCTTTTTTAAAACTCAGGGAAGTTGAGAAGGTAGTATGTGAAACCCCAGTCCTATAATAGTAGTGACAATTAAGTTGAATGTTTTTGAACAATGTGTACACACTACTCTACATGAAAGTGAGTTTAAAAAAAGCAAGTATGATGCACCAAGACAGACAAAGAATGGCTATAAACTGTCACTGTGTTGTCCCGAGGTTCCCATCATGGATTACTATATTATGACTCCATATTTTCTTTAAGCTAGCATGTTGCTTGTCGCTCCACCACAAACGTTTATTTTTGCTGTAACTTTTACAGTGGAGGTCTGATTGGTCAGCTACATATTTTTATGCACTCAATTCAACTTGAACTGGCTTTAGATAACTTTTTGGCACTAGATCTCAGTGCTTGCTAGAAGTCAGTAGTCACCCAAATTTTTACCAGAAATAAAACACCAAAACTTCTCTAAGCTTGTTTAAATACATTTAGCTTTTCATGAAGGTGCATGGCACATTTATGGAAATGCTAAAGGCTGCTGTATGATTAACGAGAGTTATAAAAATGAATAAAACTTCATTGTGAATATGAAGGCAGCCCTTTAGACAACTGGGTCTGTTTTCACAAACTGCCTCGGGAGTACAAGTGCTAATCTGGTGTCCATCATAAATATAAATATGACTACTTCATGGATACCACCCCTGGTGTTCATTCAACCTTTAATTTCCAGACATGGTTTATGCAGGTTGAGCAATGTTTAGGGGATTAGTTTACCAAAAAAACAAGTTCTGTGTTTGTTAATCTCATAGGTCCAGTGCTAAAGAAGTACAGCTGAATAATTCATTCATTCATTCATTGTCCAAGTCACTTATACTTAACCAGAGTTGCCAGGGTGCTGGAGCCCATCCTAGCAGTCAGAGGGTGAAACACCCTGGAGAGGTTGCCCTTCATCACAGGGCACACTGGCAAGCATGTTCATGCACACAGTCACACCTTGGAACAGTATAGCATCTTTGGGCTGTGGGAGGACCTGCAGCATCTGGTAGAAACACACACAGACACAGGGAGAACATGCAAGCTCCACACAGAAAGGGCCCTCAGCCACCCTGTGCTTCAAACAGTGCCACCATGTGCCAACGAGGTAATATTTCAAGAACAAAACGCATGTATTCATTATCAAAACCTTTTGTGTCTGTTCAAAGTGGCTCTGGTGTGAATAGACTATACATGCTAAAACTGATTACCAGGTCTGATGACTGAGTTTAAGAAGTGAATGCATATCATATATAAAATCGCTGAAAAACAAAGCCAAAAACATTACTGGTGTTTTCAATTACAGTCTTATCAGTCTTGGTGTACAGAACTGGCTGGCTTTGAATTAGTTTGATTTACTGAGCCTAAGGCCTGCTGTTCGCTTCAGCATTTGCCCTAAAAGAGAACACATGTGCTCATATATCAGCTGTCTTCTGACTTACATGCAATGCACGTATGTATACATCTGCAGGCATACGTAACATCTGCTTGTGAACATTCTGTATTGGTGAAATGAAGAGTGAATATGTACCTGAAGAATTCTGTGAAGCCTTAAGCTTGTTCACAAGGTTTTTTTATACGCTAGATTATGCCATCCAGCCCACAGTGGAAATAACGAACGGAAACTGATCCAGGGTCAGCATTCACACTCTTTTAGAGCTTTCCAGGTAGTGGGCCAGTGTGTGAGATGAATGCATTTGGTGGGTGCGCTTAAGGCCAGGATTTAGCCGTGGAGTTATTAGAGTTTAATGGAGTCCTGCAGGATTGAATAGAGAGATTACTTGAGGCCGTCACTGGCTGTGGAAGAGCACAGCCTCCTGCTTAACTACTAGAGGTTAGTCTCTCGTCCTCTATCTTTCTTCGTTTCCTGGCCCTCGATATCTTTTTTTCCATCAGTCTATTATCCTACGGAAGGTAGTGCACCAGAGACTGGTCAGCTGGTGTCCCATGCTGCCTGTTTACAATCAGCAGTGGTAGGATTGGTTGTTTGTATGCTTCTGCAGCTCAGCTGGGATTTCAGGCGGTGATCTGAAAGGAAAAGGCTTTAGATGTATTTCCAGTTCAGTAAGTGCGCTGCTGAGCCACCTCATTCTCTTATTCAACATTTGCATGGTTTATATAACACGAGCAGGACTATATGATGTGAAGCATCCATAAATGATTAAATGCAGTCAAATGCAATGTGATGATATGAACTAAGCAGCTGCAGAATGCATCCTTTCAATATTGTTGCTATTGTGACAAAACCTTGCATCTCTAAAAAAATTACTTTATAGTAAAAGAACCTAAATTCGAAATGCATTATGGTAATCGTGCCATGATATGATACATCAGTACAGAATAGGGGTGTAACACACATTTTCATGTTCAGTATGTTTTCGTTACGGAATCTTAAAAGAGCTCTGGTTATATACTGCACAGATTGGTCGTCTCAGATAAATAAAAGTATATACCATTTTCAGTCATTCCACAGCATAGCCTATAACATAGACCCACTCCTCTTTCACTTACTTTACTCTGATAGGCTACACCCAGATGCCTAGTTTTGATCACTGATTTCCATGGAAGACGGTAAACTATTTGAGGCTGAGGGCTTTATCTATATTGTTTCCAACTCATTGAAACACCCTTCAGAAAAGCAATAAGAATTATTTGTAAAATTAATGTGACTAGATTTTATTTATTATGAAATGATTTCATACTGAAAAGGACAGCTAGCTTTTTCACATGGTTTCAGTCCAATGGGGGTTTAAATGGTGTAAAAAAACATACTCTCTAAGTGTGTTTGTGACTCTTTACTTTTTCTCGACATTCTGATGACTTAAACAGGTGGAGTGTCTCCCCTGCGAAACATCTTCATTTTCTGTTGTTATGTAATGTAGCTCTTGTTGAGATCTCCTTAACAAGAAGGCCTTCGCTAGATTGCTTGTTTTACAGATTTTACTGCATATGATACTGATGGTAAGAGATCTCAGTGCTCCTCCTGAGTGTTTTGTGTTGATTGAAGTGATTGTTGATCATGACAGGATATCTCAGGAATGCTAAGCATGTGGATCCATGGACTTTATTCATTTAGTTATTGTAGTAGTAGGTATTAGTCATTGTTTTCCATAACAAATGGATGTTCAGTTTGTTGCTGTGCGACTCAAATCATGCTTTGCTGTTTTGAAGGGCTTGCCCGAGTAATTTGGTATTCATTTATCATCTTGGTATTCATTATGTTGAATGTTGGTACAGGAAAGGTCTGTTTTTCCAGACACACACACATGCGTATCCATACCTATTATTGTCCTTTTTTGAAAGCAGGCTCAATAACATGCTTGGCTGAGCTACTATAGACCTATCAATCAGACCCTTAGCTCCATAGATAATGTATGACAGCCACCCAGGTCCAAGACACTTGTTTTAACAAAAGCACAGCCAAGCAGGATGTCCCTGTGGGTGAAGAACACAATGGGGGAGTCACATTGAAAGACACTCAAGGACAAATATATCAGTATCGGTGGATGACAGAGGATCTGCGCCAGAGTTTTACTCTTTTATATCTCTTTTACTGTATGTGTTCTATTGTGTCCATTACTCTCCACAGACGTTGGCCCTGAAACATTTGAAGTGGAAGGTCCCAGGTAGAACATGGGGCAAGTTGGTGGTCTAGCCTGCCAGTTTGTGATTCAGCATACCATTTTGTTTTATACAGACAGTTTTACAACAGTCTGTTATACCTTTCCAGATGTGGGCAATACCTCAAGCTGAAATCAATAACAGAGCGTCCGCTAGGATTTTTTAAAAATCTTTTTTTAAAGGCTTCATTCTCTCTGTTCCCATCGATCACAGTTCTTTCAGAGTAACATGACAGTCATTTTTTTCTGTTCTCTCTGTGCCCCCATGAAGCACTGATATTTTAAGGAGGCTACTCTTTTCCAAAATGTACGCTACACGGACGCTAACCAACACTCACTAGATACAGGTGGACACTAGCATTAGATGCTTCGCGTCCTGGTGCTTGCTGCACGCACACCTGGCACTTAATGATTACACTCACACTCACACACACACACCACCTTTAGCCCAGAGCCCCTGTCTCCTAATACTCAGGTGACCTACTTCTCATTTGATGAGGCGAAGACATCACAGCATCATTGGCACTCTTTCAGTCCACACTGCTCTAAATCCACCTATGCAGGACTAGCTATGCTCACTTTGTAATGCATCAAAATTTTATAGGGTAAAGTTTAAATTATACTATATTACCCACACTTAACTAAAATACTAAATCCTCAACTCATTTAAACTAGATAACCAGACAGTGAATAGAGCAGCTAGGTGATGAGAGTTGGAGTATTAAAATGCATGGATGTCTTTTTCTTATTAGAAGAAGTTAGTGAATAAAAAATTGTAATTGTGTGTCCCGTACCAGAGACTGAAGATGAGTTCTGTTGAAATAGTTATTGTGTTCCAATCCATTAATATAACTGCTGCTGTCAGTTTACTAGATCCTGCATCCCTCTTCCATATGCTGGTCTTTGAAAGTGTCCAAAGAAAAAGAGTGAGTCACTTTTTCAGTGCCTAAATCCAAATTCCCGGTAGGCACTTTCAGCCATGGTACAACCAGCCAATGTTTTGAGTTTCAGTAACGCAGCGTTTTAAACTTCTAGTAAACAGTCTTCCACAGTTTACTTCATAGATAAATGTGTGTTGTAAAGATATTGTTATCTCAGAATATGCACAGATGCACAGATGTAGCCTAATTTCTGATGTGTTTGAAGTAGGACTTGCCAAAAAGTATTGGGATTGTAGGCTTTTTCACAGATTGCACATCCCTAATACCACTGGACCAAGAATTGATCGGTGTAAAGTAGTTAAACTGACTTTGAAAGCACAGTCCATTGCCAAACAAAGATTTGAAAAGATATACATCTTCTTCTCTATCATCACTGCTATCTCAGCAATGACTCCTCTGTCTCCTTATCTGACCTAGCAATACAGCACATCTGTCTCTCAGCATCTGTGGGATGTCTATGGAAAAAAATTAAACATGTACATAAGTGACTACTTGAAGCCTGTAAAATGGTCAGTAGGAGGCAATCTTGATTGTTCACTTAAAGGAGGAAAGCTGCATAAATGATGCTGCGTCTATTTGCTCTATGCATCTGGCTAAAAATAGTGTGGTTGCTAGGGACGGTATAGTAAGAAACACGCTGTGCTAAATAGCCAGTATGGCCAGCATGCCTGCAGGTCTTTATTCCAGCACCATGCTACAGCTTATCAGCAGTCTGAATGGTGAAAACTGACGCAGCAAGTAAAACAAGTGTGTATCAGACCGAATGAAAAATTGTAGCTATAACAGACACTTGATTAGGACAAACCGTACTCAGACATTAATCAGACTCTCAGTGGTCAGTTTTTATTCTCTTTTCTTGTGTGTATCAGCAATCATCACAAAGGAAAACATTTGAGCAATATTTTTTTTAGTCTAGCTCTAGTATATCATGAAATCAGTTTTAGACTGTATTGCCCATGTCTGCCTATTCATGGTCAACAGCTAACTAGAAATGTCTCTTTTTTTTTGGTCCCTTGTGTTATTGTGGATGACGCTGATGACTGGCCTACATTTCCAGAGCCTGAAAGCAGGTTGCAGGTCTGGGGAGTATGACACACTCTCTCGATTCACTGATACTTTTTTTTTTCGTCCCATGGCCCTGGGAGCCACACCTGATTCCGGGCCAGATGGAACTGGGCACACCAGTCATGCAGCTGCTGCTCCAACACCTCCTATTTTGTTCCAGTTCCTTCCCCCGTCGAGGCTGTAGACATCAAAAATGTGGTCAGTCTCACAAGCAAGAGCCCAGTAGAACTTGTAGAACTTGTAGAACTGATCCTTTGTAGAAACCAGGCAATACGAGTCTATAACTATCATGAAAGGAATTCCATTTTGTCAACTGAGGCCCTTCTGTAACGGTACAAGTTCTTCTTCTAGAGGACGCCTGGAGAGATAGGTTAGTCTTCCCAAATGGTTGGTGATACATCATCAATACTCTTATAAATCATTATGCAAAGGTTTGAACACTCTCCCAGTACAGTTTGAACACTTCCTCAGTACATACTTTGTAGATTATGAAAATTAGTACACAACATTTATACATTCTCTATATTTAAATATGTCAACTATTTTTCCTATCATGTTAAATTTTGCAAATAAACACTTTTTTAATGGCATTTAAGCAAAGCGTAATCTGTGCAAAAACATTTAAAGGGTTAAATGAAGTGAAATATTATGAAAAAAATACAGTTTCCTTGCTCTTTTGACACTATTAAAGGTTCTCTTCTGCTCACTTCCGAATTTATACAATCCATATGTGAAAAGATACAAAAATAAACGTTTTTGAATTCACTGTTTTCTTGATGTCACAAATCTAGTTCTATATATTTGCCTCCTTAACCCATTACCATTTTAGCTCAGAGTTTAAGCTCAGGCATCACCCAGAGTAGCCAATCAGAACATATCACATTTACATATATCAGTCTAAAGGCTCAGAAGCAAAAAAGCCCAGTTGATTTGGGGAAAAGAGAGACAGGAAAATTGTTATGTAATGATAAATTATTGCTGTTTTTGGTATAAAAGTTGCATAACATAATCAGACCTATAGGGGGCTGGAGGTGTAAATGAAAGAAAAAGAAAAGGTATAAGATTTATAAGGTTTATAACTCTATTAATGTAAATTTAAACGCCATAAAGTCATGAAATCCCATAAAGTGTATGGGAAATGTTGTGATACTGAAGGTTGTCCTCCAAACAGAAGACAAAGTCTGTCATATAGTAACCACACAATTTTTGTTATCCTTGGCCTTGAAAGGGTTGACAGCAGTCACGTTCTAGATATCCCAGGAGTTCAAGCATGAATAATTTAGAAGCGTTGATCTCATTTCACCAGCAGCATGGCACTCGCGCTCCAGAAAGCAAACACACACACACACACACACACACACACACACACAAATCCACTAAACACAAACGTGCCAAACTCGTCTCACACTCATGCACAATGCCTTGTTGTGACAGGAAATTGAAGGAATGCATTTCAGGGCTTGCAGTTCATCGAGTTTTCATCTGGGGACAGCCTATCCTCAGCTCAGCTCGGGAGAGGCCAGAGGCAGCGGGGCAGGGGACAGGGAGCGGCGCTGTGGAGGCGGAAGGCCATGCAACACGTAGAGTGTAGACGAGGAAAATGTGCTAAATTTGTGTCCCCCTTTAGGAACACTGATTTATGGTTCTTTGTTAGAAGAGCTGAAACAGAAGCAGCACGGACACAGTGGAATTCTGAAGCACACAGAGGAAAGCTCTGTTCCCATCCGCCCCCTGGCTACACAGAAACAATTCCTCTTCCCAAACCTCCAGTTTCTCGGCTCTGGCAGCTAGAAACTGCTGTGTAAGGGGGAAAGAAGGCTTGGGTCAGATTTGTATCTCCCTCCAAATGTCTTTAACCTCAGAGTGAAATTAGAGTGTCTGCTCAGACTCGTTCCCAAAGACCAGAATTCGCAGTGCGCTGTTCTTTTGTGGGAACAGAAAATGCCGTGTGGTCGAGGCCGCCTAGAGCTGTGTGGAGGAGCCCACGTGGAGATGTGTCACTGCTCTCATCTCTCATACTATACATGATTAAGCTTATGTACATTCTCCGATCTGTGACAACAGGGATCAACTCCCTGTTAAAGCGGAATAAAAGTAGAAACATAGAATAAAATCTTACTGGACAGTTTTTTTCTTGGGGTTTCACATTGCTGTGTTTTTCAGTGATTGCTTTTGGCTGTGCATCTTCCTTATGCTAAGCAACAGCTAGTGTTTGCTAACTGGCTAACTAAAATGAACCAGATCTACTAAATTAAAATTACAGTTATAGAGAACCTAATAATGATTTTTTCAAAATCGCAACTGCTGTGCTGATAAGACCCTAGTAAACAAACTAACATTATAATCAGTCGTCTCAGACAGCTTAAAGTTTATATGAGACAAAAAAAAAACACACAGTGTGCATAAAAGGTGAGACGCCAAGACAAAAAACCCATTGGCTGAAGCTGTGTAGTCAGTTTTCTTCCGATGTTACTTTTCTGGCCTTTATGCTATAAAAATACCGATACAACTAACCTTAAGTAAACAGTGTGCTTTCTGACACTGTATGAAATTCAGTTATATATTAAAATAAAAAAGGAGATACACCCCATAGATAAATCTAGTAGTAGCAGCTGTCTGACTTACTATATTTGGGATACATTACTATACGCCAAACCATCCTCTAGTACATTCAGAACTCATTCATTTATTCATTTAAGAGAAACCAAGTGTTCCAAGTCTACCAGTCCAAGTGGCACTGCCTCATTTAATGTGATTCAAATGCTCCATTTTGTGCAGGATTAGGCCAGAATGCAAGTGACAAGGTCCAGCCAAGATATTGCAAACACTCCATCCTTTACAATTTCACTATGCACCGAACAGCGAGGCTGGAGTGCAAAGATCCGGCAGAAGTTGGTTGTCAGGGCTTTTTTGCAACCTCTACAGTGGGAACTAATGAGGGACCTGGGAATTAGCGAACAGGCCTTACGCCAGGCAACCAAACAGCTAGCAAGGTGTATAATAAGGAGACTGGACAAACGCTGAGAGGGTGGTTCTGGGATGCCAGGATTCACTGCTGAACCTACTAGAGACATCGTGGGCATGGTCAGCGAAACATTGAGGAAAGTAGAAACCCACTTGACAGCCCCAAAGACGTCTGTCCAGTCTCCTCTCCCAGCATCAACAACTAAACCAAATGGATCACAAACAGTTCCAACAGGTAACTGGGTTAAATATTTTGGATGATTGGCCTCTGTTGGGTCGGATGTTAAGTGCCATTCATGTAAAACACGGTATAATAATATGGGCTAATATTTTGATGCACCATATTACAAGAAGTGAAAGATCTTTTAAAGTAAAAGTCCTTTCAGACTCTGATAAAATAAATAAAATATTCTGTCTTTTTGTGCAGCCCAGTACCAAATGACTCAAGGAACCAAAACCTGTCCGCAGCCCGGTGGTTTGGGACCTCTGGTCTAACACACTGAAGGGAGGAAATGTAGGAATGTCTGGAAACATCATTTGTTGTAATTCCGACAGCCATGAGCTTGTAGAAAGTGAAGGTGAATGAGGAGATGATCATACCTGCTATCAGTGTTGACAGGGCAGTGTAGAACAGTTTGACTGCCCTGTTGCGCCCCTTCCAGCGTCACACACTTTGGTTGCATTATGAATTGTCTCTTGTCACATTTTAGCAAAAACATGCAAAACCATGTTTCAGACTTTCTGAAGGTTTTATTTATTTTGACTCAAAAAATAAATGTCATTGGACCTGACAGAAATAACCAGTGAAACTGAGGCTGAAATGCAGAAGAAGATTCACAGTTTTCTGTCTCAGCCAGTTCACAGAGGCAAAGCCTGTTATTCTCATTTTACTGTACAGCATACACACACACATTTCACACACAGAAACGGTAAAAGACTAGGGCAGTCTGTCTCTGGGGCCTGTTTCAGTGTTTATTTGAAGCTGATCATGTCAGTCAGTCCCTGTTCCTGCCAGGATCAACCAGTCCAACCTCAACAAACACAGGTGGTGGCAGGTCAGTGCTTCTCTGACTCATCAGATTTGATCTGCTCCTGGAACATCTCAATTCAGCAAAGTATGTCTGTTTCAGCTATAATATACAATTTAAAAAACAGCACAAATGCCTTCCTCTGCATTTAACCCGTTCACCAAGTGAAGCAGGAACAAAGCACCCGGGGAGCAGTGTGTGGGTACAGTACCTTGCTCGGGGTACCTCAGATTGTTTTGTAGCATGTTTCATATGAAAGATGAGCTTTAGGCTGATTATTTTACAGCAATATTATTTAACTGCAAGCAGAGTGGCAAAATACATCTATAATCTAAGACAGTAACTTTTCACAAAATATCACATTTATACAGTTTTACAACTGTATTCAAGTACGTTCAAAGTTTGAAAATTTTATTTTATTTTCTTAAACATTGCTGTGATGATTTGAATGCATTCACAGCAGTGTGGTCATGTTGAATTATTTCTTTTGAATTGTTTGAAGAGTTGAATGATATTCTACTGCTCTATGGACAAGTGCTGGGGGACTTTATACCACTCTAACCAGCACTTATAGTGGTGACCTTAGGCGTGTGTGTGTGTGTGTGTGTGTGTGTGTGTGTGTGTGTGTGTGTGTGTGTGTGTGTGTGTGTGTGTGTGTGT
>JBBPDE010203304.1:0-15773 GCA_037974605.1 Nannopetersius ansorgii
CTCTCTCTCTCTCTCTCTCTCTCTCTCTCTCTCTCTCTCTCTCTCTCTCTCTCTCTCTCTCTCTCTCTTTCTCTCGCGTGTGTGTGTCTGTCTATATATATATAGGGAGAGATATATTACGGCAGGAGAAAATGCCAAGTCTATGCCCTCAGTTTATATGAATGGATTAGAATGAATGAAAGGATGGGAAACACAATGGTAATCGTGGTTAGGAAAGGCGGAGGCCCAGCTGTGGATGAGGTGGCAGGTCCAGCCTGTCACTATGGCAAATATTTTCCTTTAATCTGTATGAAATAGACTTTGCGAGAGAAGAGTGATGCACAGGCATATAAATGGGTCTGAGCTGGAGATTCTGTGCTGTGGTTCATGTGGAAAAATGAAAATGGCTTTGCAGCTTAAAGAAGCACACATCCACATTCTGATTAATCTACACAGCCCACACTCCACACCCCACCCCTTCAAAATCATCTGGTCCAACGGCCACTTTCACAAGAACATTCAAGGTTAATAGTGCAAGCATGCGTGAGTCTAAAGTTGCCACGTGTAATTAGACTTTCCAATGACACGATTAATTGGGGAGCTCCTTTGAATTTGGAGGGTGATTAGAGCAAACAACATCAGCATTCCGAACAGCTGATTACAACGAGGCAGGCTCAAAAGGAGGCTCTGGGAAAACAGAGCTATGCCAAACAAAAGAGGATGAGTTTTGAAAGGGTCGCAAGTCTAACGATGGAGAAGGGGAGACTAATTATCGGCAGGTTACTCTGGGCTCAGAGAAGCTTTTTAGATCCTTGAGGTCACCTTGGTCTAAAGTTAGTAAGGGAATTCATTTGTTCTTGTTTCAGCAACACGTAATTTGTTACACAAACTAGAACAGAACCCGTTTTATGTTGGTGGAAAGATTGTATTTAAGGAACTTTGGAGTTCCCTTTAAAGAAACTGTGAGGTTCCTTTTCAAGAAGTCTGTGGTTCTCTCTCAGGAACAGTGTGTTTCTCCTTAAAAAACTAGTTAGTCCTTCAAGAACTCTGTGGTCATCCTTCAGGATGGTCCTGGAGCACTTTGTTCCTTTATTTGGTTCTAAAATCTAATGGAGACACTGCAGATTTAAATATGTTCATAAATATGTACTGCTGGTGATAATACAATGAACTTGAGCAGCAATGTCTCGTTCATGGAAAAGTTGAAACTGGAGGTTGATATAGAGCTAACAACATCAGCATTCTGAACAGAAGATTACAATGAAATGGGCATGAAAAGAAACTCAAGAAAAACATTGGCAATTATGTCAAACAAATTAGGACAAGTTTTGAAAGGGTCCTGAGCCCTTAACTGAAGAAGAGGAGAGCAAGTATGGGCAGGTTACTCTGGACTTAAGAGAAACTTTTCAGAACACTGAGGTCACCTTGGTGTGCTGTTTGCTGGATCGCCATCCCTTGTATTTGGATAAGGGAATTTAGCTGTTCCGTTGATGCTTTCCCACACCAAGGAACTTTCTGAGACCCTTTTGGTGTCATTCCACCAGAGAAACCAGGACTGCCTTCAGTTTCTGGGCCATAATTCAAAGAAACCTTTTACTTCTAATTCAGAGTGGGTGCTTCTCTCTGGAGAGGAACCTGCAGGCACTGAGCAAGCTGTACAGAGCCCTTTCATCAGTCATTCCTCAAAACCTGCATTTAGCAAACGAGCTGCAGACACCAGCGGAAAGGAACACCAGCAATTAAAACAGGAATGTTGTTAACTTAGAATAAAAAGATCTGCCAAAGATTGTTGCTGTGTTTAGGTGAAGTGTGGGTTCACTCCAAAACAGTAAAATGAGAAAAACAACTTCCACCTCAACCTCTTTTATGTCTTCTATGTTGCTCCACTCAGTAACTGGGATGATCTAACCATCCCAGAGATTGCATCATTCTTGTTGTTTTTACACAACAATCACGGTTTCTGCAGTGTGCTAGCGATGTGGAACATTAGGAGCTCTATAGTTCTTCTTAAAGATCTCCAAGATTCCCTTTTACCTCTTTTCCACCAAAAGAGAATTTGTGTCAAGATTATGACACTTTTTATATGCCACAAAGTTTTACAGAATGTGGGTCTAAGCCTCTAGTGATCTAGTCAAGGGCAAAAGCGGTGAGGAAAGACTCCTAAAGTTGGAGGAAGGCTCAAAAGGAAAACCTGTTCTCCTCTGGTTAACACTGGATGCCAAAGACTCATCATGTAAACAAATGACAATTGATTTTTTTATCGTATTTAAATTATGCTTTTTACAACCAGGGTTGTCACAAAGCAGCTTTACAGAGTCCAGATCCAAGCCCCTAGTGAGCCAAAGGCAACAGAGGCAAGTAATCATTGCAATCAAGGATGCATCATCATTGGTGCCCCACAATGGGAGTAAACAGGATAACGGATTTCATTGATTACCTGCGAGCTTTTTTGTTACTGCAAATATTTGGTTTCAGCCAAAGAACAAGCATGGACCAGCTACTGATGATAAGAAGACTTTCCTGTAAAAACTGCAGAAAGACATACCCACAGATGTCACACTGGAAAAATCAGCTGTTTTTGGCTCCAGCTTGAAAGAACATTTGAAGTTCCGAACCAATTTATTTTTGGCCAAAACACTCCCTGTTGTTGGACTGGGTGTATTTCTGGAACTTTGGAGTTCCCCTGAAAGAAACTGCGATTCCCTTTCAAGAAGGCTTTGGTTCCCTTTCTCTGTGGTTCTCCCTCAAAATGGTTTTGAAACTATTTTCTCAAACAGGTTAGTTGAGATGTTGTTCATAACAATGCACTCAGTGCAATCAATGCTTGATCACTTGATCAAGCATGTGTTCATGTCCAGTTCATGGAAAAGGTCAACATGTTGATGGAGTGACTACAAGCTGATGCTTCACCTCATTAAAAATGGGAAATCAATTTTACGGAAAAAAATATTTTTGTGATTTTGTTTTTCCACATGATGGTCAGAATTTCAAAGAGTACCTTTGAGAAGAGAACCTGTCAGAGCACTGTAATGAGGTACATCAGGAGCACAGGACAAAATGAATGCAGTGTGATCTATTTTGCTGTCATAACTGACAAAAAAAAAAGATTTTGTAAGTTTTGAAATATCTACAGAGAGCTGAAGTCATTAGGAAAAACGCTTGAGGAAAACTGAAGAAAATGCCCTTGGCATCAGACAACACCATGACACTTTTTTGGAAACACCCATCTCTTGCTGCCACTGACTGGCCTCTTTTTCGAAACACCTTATAGCCGTATAGTCACAAACTGTTGCCACACAGTTTACAGATTCATCACTGGTCAGTTTCTGTTGACCAGATGTGGTGATGTGGGCAGGGACGCACATGTGGGCGCTGTGTTGCTCATGTTTGCAGGATTGAGTGGTCTGTGATATTTCTCAACAAAACAGGGGAGATGACGCTGGTACAGCCGCTTTCTTTGGGCTATTTCACTTTGCTCGTCAGCGGGGTTAATCAAGTGTGTGCCGACTGGCTTTAATCTAAATCAGTCCCTGCTGACTGCTCTGGTATTAAAGTGCGTTTCCTCCAGACATCCCGCCTTCCCTCAGCTCGTTCTTCAAACATTTAGAGCACTTTTAAAGGTGCTTCGCCGAGTTCGACTCCAATTCTGAGCTTAACCATTCCTCGGAATCCCTTGGAGGCATTTTTTTTCCGTAATTGCAGGTTGGAAGGGGGCCTCTTTGATTTTTCCGTATTAGAGAATCCCTGAGGAGAACATCTAAGCCCGTCTCATGTGAAGAAAGCCTCTGATGAAATAACCCAAGCACCAGTGCAGCACGTTTGTCTATACCACAGCTAATTGTACCGGGTTGTAATTTGATTCAAAGATGTAAGGGATTAGCTTTTATTCACATGATTGTTCATTTATTGATCAGGATTGGCTCATGGTAAATTCCCGTCTCCCCCACCCTTTAGGAAAAAGTCACCTGCGGATGGTCCACCATCCAGATCAGCGAATGGTACACATTTCCAGACATGCAAGAGAGACAAAAGCAGCTTTTCTGCAGAGCCAGATATGAACTTATGAGTAATTGCTTTTCCAAAGAATAAGAGCAGATGAACTGCAAAACTGCATCCATATGGCGTCCAATTACTCAGACAACACCATGCAAATAACTTCTGCAATTCAAGTCAAACAGGCACAAACTACCATTTGTTTTTGGTGGCATTTTGGGTGAGTTTTACCCCCCTTCCCATCTGTACGCCTCTAGCTGAGCTAATATGTGCTTTAGTGCCTGAAGTTGTGAGTTGTGTCATGTCAACTATAGGCCCAACTTTTACTGCCAGGCTCATGCAAGTCAGTCTGAATGGGGCCAAACAGGGAAGCATATCCAATGCTTCCACCCCATACCACACTCCACCACTCCATCCCAAATGTTGCCCATGACCAACAAATGGCCAAATAGTCAAGTCTACCCAATTCTGCCTCCACACACCCCACAACCCCACCTTTTCAACACACCACACCCCACAACACCTCACCCGACCCCTACAACACTTCACCTCAATCCTCCAAGAGTCCCAACGCCTTACCCCATCCTCCAAAACACCCCAACCCTCTCCTCCAAAATATAACCCCATTTCCCTAACACCTCACCCTACTCCTCCAACACCTCATTCCACCATTCCAAAATGCCACGCCAGCACACATCCAGTACCTCAAGCTACCCATCCAACACCCCACCACCCTTCTAGCTCTTCAGCCCACTCCGCCAACATCACATGCCACCTGCACACTTCCAACACCACTCCGAAACCCCAAACCATTCTCCATAACTGTATCTTTCTTGGTTTATTTAATTCAGTAATAAAAAAATGCTAACTGTTTCACAGAAAAATGATGTTGGGATTCATGGTACTAAGTGACCCTAAGGCAGTGGTCATCAACTGGTGGCCCGCGGGCTACACCTGGCCCGCCAGAGCTTTCTCTCCAGCCCCTGGATGGAAAATGAATGTACGTCTATGGAGCTAGATGACTAAATTCTGCACTTGCCCGCAGAAGTGTTCGCAGAGTGGGAGTTCTCCTTATATTCAATTGTGTTCCTACATTTATTTTTTTCTAAATCAAATGAAACAAGCCTTCAGTCTGTCAGTAATCTGCCGGTCACGGCGCGCGCACCTGCGGGTTCACTAAGTGCATGGGAATGACTTTAACTATACCGAGTTAAGACTGATATGTGTGTGTATATAAGTAAGCCGAAACTGATGCTTTGGCGCAAATCGTGGTTTATCTTCTATGAGGACAGTGGACTAACCAGCCTTATTTTGAGTTTTACCAGTGTTTACTGTGAAATATCTGAGTTTGTTTCACCCATTTTCTAAGTTTCATGTTTTGCGCTGTCTGGCTGCCAGTTTTGCTTTTACAGTGTTTCCATTAAAAGGAATATATTCTCAAAGAATGTGTTATTTGCACATGTCATCTGCCCATCACATAAACTGACATTACCCAATCAAAAATGACAATGAACTCTGTTCTCATTCAACATTCCTTTTTTTTTTTATCTAATGTCTTGCTGCAGTACAGATAATATGAGTCTGTCAACATTGTCAAAGGCTAAAAAATTTGGAAGGAAAAATAATATATCAAATAATAATATTTTACTTAAGATAAAATATTAATTAAATATATAGTATTTTATTTTAGGAGAGGATCTGGCCCTCACAGTGTCTACCGAGAAAAACTACATTTGGCCCTTGGACAAATGTATTTGAAGACCCCTGCCCTAAGGGTTAAAGGTTTAGCTTCTTCTTCTCATGTTGTTGCTGTGGGCACGATATCCTGTGTGTTCAGAAATACTGCTGGATTTGAAAGGTGCAATCTTTTTTACACTCATCTGTTCCCAACCCTTCACCTAACCTAAAGCTTTGGACGTAGTGGCATAACAGAAATGGAAGCACTCATATTTAAAGCCGCATACTGCGGGCCCGTTTCCCAGACACGGATTAGGCCAGGTCTCGGCATGAATTCCAAAACGAGGTGATTATTCATTGCTGAAAATCCCTTTAGACAATATTCATGCCTTTTTAAAACTAGTTTTATAGCTTTTTAGTCTTTAATTAGCCAAGAAAAACTTATGTCATTAACTTCTTACCATTCGATGGAGGTCTTTCACTGTCTGGTTTCCAGAAGAAGCAGTTTGGAAATGTTTTAAGGACATCTGACCAAACTCCAGACTAGAGAATATTTCCTTTTCTTGAGTGCCTCAATATTCAGCCCACATTCTGACCAACTTCTGCCTGGCAAATTCAGCATCAAAGTACTGGAGAGCAGAAAAAGTCATGCTGAGCACACACAAGCCAAGGACACAGACGTAGAACAGTGTAACTTTTGGCAGGGCCACCGTCCTAGGATTTCATCTGTGTGCCCACTCCTATTTGGCCAAATAGCAGAAGAATCTCTGTCCTGGAATGGGTAACACCAGTAATGTGGAAGTAAATATTGAGTATTTAATTGTAAATACATTTGAAAAGTTTCTAGACCATGTAGAATTAACATAGCAATTCAATAAAACATTGAGCTCTAAAACTTAGTCTAAAACTAAGAATAGACCATTTAACTATGTTAGGCACGTTTGTCCATGTTTTTGAATAAACGTATACAAGTCTAACGAGTCACTTAAATTAACTTCAAATGGGAATTCCTGCATAGGTAGATAAAAAGTCATTCTGAATTTTAACAGTGTTGGTCAAAGGAACCAGTATTCATCCTCTAAAACCAATAGAAGCTATAGATACTAACACTAAACCCATTCTTGGTGGAGGGACATATGCAGGGCATTGTAAGGCAAAATAGCCCCCAAAGAAAAGTGATTTAGTTCAGATTCTCCCCTGTATCACCATCATCAACATCCACATGAACACTGGGGTCAATAGTGAATAAAATAGCTGCATTTATGTTGGAGAAAATTGTAAAGAAATCAGAGTAGTCTCTACAATGAACTGTTTAACACCAAACCCCACTCTGGATGTCTTTGTTTATACACACTAGATTATGGGGTGAATTAACAATGAATTCAAAAGGAGCCCCCCGGAGGAAAAGACGCCCCCATTCAAGTCTCCAAGGACATGAAGTCTTTCCTCCCTTGCCTTCTTTAGACCAGAGTTTAAGGTGGAGGCCTGTGGTTTGTTTACAAAAGTAATGAAGAGCTGCAGGCACAAGTGCATGATTCACAAACAAGCAAAGTCACATGCGTGCTCGACTCTGCTATTCCTGGAAACCAGCACAGGAAGACAGCACGTCTCCGAACTCCTCCTGACGAAAAACCTTCTGCAGTTGCGGTCTCCTTTAGTTGCATCACAGTCGCTGTAAAACGCAAGGAATCACGGGTGACGTGTGGCTGGTTTGGGAAGCGGTGCATGCATAATCGCTGTTTATTTTGCATTCTGTTTAAACAGGCTGTCTATTTGTCATAAAAGCTGTGGCCTCCGCTCTGACCTTCAAGCCCGTTTCCTCTCTCTTTCAGCCAAGCACGTCTGAGCTCAGTCCTCAACATGTTTACTGATGTAATGAACATTTTTTTTCTCCGTCTGCGCCCCTGTTGCTTTGACATTTTCAGCTCCAGCAGCCGCTGGCATTTGGCAGAGTGGCTGCAGGTGGAATTCAGCAGAGGCTTCGCCGGCACGGAGACTCAGAAGCTCCCAGATGGACTCGTGCTGACAAACAAACTTCTCCGCAGTGTCTGTCAAACGAGTGCCGTCCACAGAAAGGCGTCCCAGTGCTCTGCGAGGCGGTGAACATCACAATCCTGCCAATTAGATTGAGACTTTGCAAGCTGCATCTGGGCTGCCCGTCAAAGGTTTGGGCACACCCAGCTGTTCCAGATGTTTTTAAGAGTGTCTACACTGTGGACCTGAACCACAAAGGAAGAGCTCGCTTACCATTTGTGCCTAACCCCACCCACTAATTGTGCAGCTGTGAAAGCTCAGCGATGAGGAGAGAGCGGTGTTCATGAATGAAGAGAGAGAGAAGTGGAGGGGCAAAAGTATGGATGAACACTGATGAAAGGGAGAGAATATGATGGAAAAGTCAACAACAGGGAGCAAAATGAGATTAAAGAGGGAAAGAGAGGGACATAAAGACAAAAAGGAGAGAGAGAGAGAGAGAGAGAGAGAGAGAGACGCGGATGGTAAATACAGCGAGTGTGGAAAGGGAGAGAGGTTTAAAGAGAAACAGGGAAAGAAAGATAAGAGAGAGACGAACCGAGTCAGGCTCTGCTGACATACAAACACCTTCACTACGTCTGTCAGCCGAGTGCCATCTGAGTTTGGGGGAAACTGATTATCGGGCTGTGGCGCTGAACCAGATGTCAGACAGGACCCGGGTCGCCGTATGGAGCACAGAGGTTCAGGCAGTGACGCCACCTGACTCACCATAGAACAGTCTGCTCGGCTTGCTAGGCACCGATTTGCAGAAACAAACTTTAGCACTTGTGAGATCGTTCTACACATGACAGAGGGCTTCTCCAACATACCCATGCTGTGCTTTACCTTTTAACACACACACACACACACACACACACACACACACACACACACACACACACACACAAAACAACTCTGTACATACTATTTAACAGATGTTACAGGAGAACCATCTGACCTAAATGTGTTATTTATAATATTAAAATTAATCCTTAACATTAAAACTGCTGCATGTTGGAAAGAAACTCATCAAGTTTAATTTGACTATTTTTTGCCCCTCTGGTTCCAAACTCTCTCCTTCTTTAACCTGATGACATCATCTACCTTTTATCATCTCCAATTATAGGAATCAAACACCCTGTTGTCTGGATTGTCAACATGTGTTTACTCTTGGTACTCCAGCTGGTCAGGCTGAGCTCTTATCTCCAGTGGTGAGTAATATGCAAATGAGCTCACTTACAGCAGCCAATCGCCTGCGATTCTTTTCATTTGTCTGTGCTATTCGAAAGTACATCACAGTTTGGCTCAGCACT
Organism: Nannopetersius ansorgii; assembly: GCA_037974605.1. Lineage (NCBI taxonomy): Eukaryota > Metazoa > Chordata > Actinopteri > Characiformes > Alestidae > Nannopetersius > Nannopetersius ansorgii. Next base: position 8,973 of record JBBPDE010203304.1, read on the forward strand.
GCTTGTTTTCTTATTAGAAGAGGCTGTTTAGTATAATTAGCCTCCTGTGCTAGTCGTCGTTGCCAAGAGCCGCATGCATTAAAGGACTGTATTGTGGTTAGATGCTGCAAAAAACAACAAGGCAAAGTGAAGGCTAATGAAAGTGGTGCTTTATTAACAACAGGTGGGCAAAGTCAGCTGGAACTCAGAAGAAGATCAGAAATGCTTCTGTTGAGTGCTTGCAGTCTGGGGGTGTGAACCCATTAACGTAAATGACCCAAAACCAATTTGTTAAAAACCAAGGAGGCTCATCTATGTTCCTTTAGAACATGTTGAAAGGGTGCATGTTTGAATTAGTTATTTATATATTACTTATTTGATTTGAAGAGTTCTGTCTTGATAAAAAGAGCTTTAATTATAGTGAAATGTTAATCAAGCTGTAAAACGTTTTCTTTTCTGTGCTCAATATACATTAGACTTTTATCTATTGAATATTGGCTTTTATATACTGAATATTATTGGTTCTTCATTAGATTCAATAAACATTCGATTCCGAGAGTTTCTATAACAGTTTCGTTTGTTATCAAGAACCGTGCAACACTTTCTGGTATTGCAAACTAAACGTGAATGATACGATTGATGATTCAAAGAGATGCCATTGGTGAAGTTAGATTTTTCATCAGAAACCTGCCACACTATGAGGGACCACCACAAAAACCTTTCCCTATTTGATGCATTGGTCCCAGGCTAAGTATGGAGTGCTGCAGCCTATGCAAGCCTGACTTGTGCCAAGGAGCATGAGGAGACACCACCTGGAAACACCATCTGGAAGAGTATCAGTGAAAACCTGGAAAGGGCTCTGCAAGCTCAGAAGTAAAGGCTGTAATGAATACACCTTTCATACCCACCACAAGCAAATTGTTTACCATGTGGCAGGGGTTCTACACAATCACTTGGACCATGGTACCCATGAGGTGCTCCATCCAGACCTGGCTAATTACCATGTCAACCCCCTCAAGGTATGCAAGGAAAAAGAAGGCGAACACAGATGGTGCAGAAAGTGAAGGAGACTGAAGAGCAACCTGAGGATGCCAGCACTGCATGAATACCCACAGAAGATGGTGCAGAAAGTGAAGGAGACTGAAGAGCAACCTGAGGATGCCAGCACTGCAACGCCTGAGTGAATACCCACAGAATCATCTTGCAAAGCAAATATCTATTCTAGTAAAAGCAGGTAAAACACCAATAACCAGAAGGAACCAAACCTTATTTGCTAAAATACCTGAGAGGCCCATCAAGATGCTAAAGACAGGGATATGGCACTCTGAAGGACTAGGGTATGATTGCAACATTGTAGCTCTATCATCATTGTACCAAAGAGCAGCACATGGGCGTTCTCAAGCTCATTGGGATACCATAATAGGAGAAAAGATATTCAGCTTTAAGTTGATTAAACGTTGGGTTACACAGAACACATCAAAATTCCCAATTGAGCAGGTGAGACCTTTCTCGGGATTAGTCAGACCACAACAAAGTTTCATCCCTCAGCAATTTGTGACAATTGCTGTGCCCCCAATCAGGCTTACCATCAAGAGAGTTAGCAACTCAGAAGACTACATAAATGCTGGGGAGATTATGCTATTTTTGCCAAACAGGGACAAGATTTTCATCAGTTGAAATTGTGTCTTACCATGAAATTAAGTCTGAAACTGACTACATTGAAAGTAATTTCAATGTAATTAATCGTGATCATTTAAAAACATGAACATAAATCTGAAATGTAAACTTATAGAAAAAGGAGAAGCAATTCTAAACCTCCAGAGAGTTAAAAGATCATATGAGTCAAGGCTTCTATTCAATTCTAGGCTTCTATTCCAGCCTGGATCTGAGCACCTCCATAACTTAAAAGAACAGCCAGGGAGGCTTCAGCTAGACATCACGTTTTGGCTTAAACCATCCAGCTAACCTTCCGCTGCAGCTGCTGGATGTCAAAACGTCAGATTTTGGCAAATTCTGACTGGCACTTTAATTATTACACCTGGATTCAAACCAAAGCTTTTTTTTCCTTGACCGTATTCCAATTATATGATTAGAGTTGTGTTGGGGACGCTAGATTGTTTCTTGGAGAATGATCAATCCAAAAATACCAGGAAAATCAATCATACTTTAAGTCAGAAGCCAGTGTGGTGACAATCTATTTCATATGCAAACACCTACGGTGGATTAGAGAAGCTATATTTGGTGCTTCCAAGCACTTGAAAAGCTTTCAAACCATCTGTTCAGATCATCAGATCATCTCAACATAACGATGGTGCTTATACAGCAAATGCATAGGGAAAAAAATATAATAATAATTTTTAGCTTTTGAAAATGGGTTTTATAACAGCTGTTTTAAGCAAAAACAGATGCCCTTGGTGTACAAAACATAAAAAAACGACATGAATATGGATGATGGGAACGGGGGAGTAGTGTGCTACTTTGATGCTGGCATGTGGCATATGGACAATTATCAGAACTAAACAATAAAGAGCTCATTCAGTGTAGTATGTAATTACACATAATATACAATAAAGGAATAATATACTTCAGTCTATATGTATTTGGACTAAAAGGACATTGTTGTCGTTTACTGGAGTCATTACTGGAAAAAAACAGTGACTATAAAGTTAAAATTATCTGAGCTGAACAATATAGCCTGACCTCTGAGCCCTGCATATTTACTGTGCGTGCAAAAAAGGGACTAAACATTCAAAACACTCCATAAATATGTGCTGTTTTTGGTTTTGGTGGAAACAATGATGGCACAGATCCGACCAAATGCCCCAAACAGTACAGTACAGCAAACCCGGACAGCTCAGCAGGACAGTGAGCCCTAAATTTAGAAATGTTTGTGACCTTCACCTAAAACTGAAGGTAGAAATATTCACATGTAGGTCCTGGAGGCTTGGTGTCTAACACAGTTTGGTGATTTCCCTTCTCAAGCACACCTGGTTCAACTCAACCTGGGGTTGCCAAGTTCAGATGTTCAGAGTAAGGGAACTACCCAGTTGTGCTGTCCTACCCTGCAGATGCACCGTGTAGTTCTACAGGTCAGACTGTAGTCTGTCTCTTTCTCTGTATCATCTGTTCACCCCTCTTTACCCCTTTTATCAATGGTAAGGATGCACACAGGACCATCTGTGAGCTGGTACTATGTGAGTGGTGGATCATTCCCAGCACAGCAGCGATACTGACTTGATGGTGGCATGTTAGTGTGTGTGCTACACAGTCATGCCAACACCACATCAGTGTCAGAGAATGATCCATCGCTCTCATAATACCTGCTCACTGGGAACAGTTTAGGAACAGTGGGTAGAATCTAAAACAAGCCTGTCATTAACCTCTGGATGTCATGCAAAGGTCCCATCCAAAAGATGTGTGTTGCATGTGAAGGAGAACTTAATTAGTCAGTGCTGTGATTTGAACCCACAACCTTCTGGTTTCTAGCTCATTTCAGCAATCTACCTACTAGCTCTTAGCATTATGTAGTTTATAGATATAATTTATAAAATGAATCTAATTAATAACATCTAATGTATACAATTAAACTAATTAATATCAAGCTCGTTGATTCATTCATCAAAGTGAATTGCACACGTTTTGCTGTAGAAATGTTTACAGTAAAACTTGTTTTGCACTTTTTATGTGCAATAATGGTCCCAGCAAGCAAACATTGCTGGGAGAAAAAAGTAAAAAATGCTTCATCTAAAACAATGATAGAGCTAAGTTCACCTAAAAGGTGCGTACAAGGAGCATAGTGATGGTTCCACGGCCTGTGCATGCAAGGCATCTCAAACCTGATATCAGAGGCTGTTCTGGCTTGGGCCCCAAGGTTTTCTCCTAAACGCTTTGCTTTGAGGTGATATTTTACACATAATGTACTCCGATTCCGTATTTCATTAATTGAATTGAGTTATTTTCTGTGATTAATTGATTGAAATGAATGTGTTAATTCGACACCCCTAATATATACTTATATATGTATGTATGTACAGTGTACATATATATATATATTGTGGCGAGCACGGGAGAGACACGTGAACTGTGTGGGGGGGTGTGTCATGTTCGGGGACTAGTTGGGGTTATTTGTGGGCTAAAGTGTGTACGTGCTGAAAGTGTGTACGTGCTGTGTGGGGGCGCGATGAGCTGCACCTGTGGCTCATCGCCATGGCAACTGGCAGGTTTTATGTGGGTTTGTATATAAGGGGAGGGGCGGTGCTTAGTGTGTGGTTGGTTGGAGTAGTCGGGGAGAGTTGAGAGTAGGAGAGAGCTGAGTGGTTGTGTGTTTTTGGAGAGCTGTTAGGAGCCAAGAATAAAGACCAGAAAAATGATGGAACCAGTGTTGGTGTCGCCTTCTTTCACCGTTTGCCACAGTGGTGTCAGAAGTGGGATGGCCACGTGTGGAAAGAAGGTGGACACCCAACTGAAGCTCACGGAAGTGGTCATCGACACGCCCGTGAAGGAGCTGTGGCGCCCCAACGGAGCCAGCACGGTCCGGCCGAGAGCAGACCACTTCCACGCTCCAGGACGAGGCCAAGACGAGAGAGAGGTGGGGGAAAGCCCCCGAAAGACAATCAAGCTGCCCAGGTTCAGCAGGAGGGAACCGCTGGAACCTTGCCTGGTACAGGTTCAGCTGGCAACCAAGCACAATGGCTGGCAACCGGCAGAGGCAGCCATTCATCTGGCGATGGATCTGGAGGGAGAGGCGCTCAAAGTTCTGGTCGACAAGCCCCTGGAAGAGTGCGGGGACCTCGAACAGCTGGTGACGGCTCTAAGGCAGCGATTTGGCGAGCCAGCCAGAGAGGACAAAGCCCGAGTCCAGCTCGGAGCGAGGCGGCATCAGACTGGCGAAATGTGGGGAGCGCTCACGGGAGACCTTCAAGGCTACGCACGCCGAGCCTATCCGAGCTTCCCAGCTGCAGCCCAAGAGGAGCTGGCGCTGCACGCATTCCTGCGCGCACTCGTGCCCAGCAGTCTGCGGCAACAGGTGTGTCTCCATGCACCCGCCACCCTGCTGCAGGCCCTGGAGGAAACAGAGTGCGCAGAAATCATTCTGAGCAGCCGGCTGAGAGTGTCTTCCCCCCAGAGAGTTGCGGTGAGCGAGGCAGAGAGGGACACATCACTCGGTATTGCAATGGGCCACTGCGAGGTGAGGAGGCCCAAGCCCCGGTCAGGAGAGGTGAGCCACGAGTGGGACTGCTTGGAGAGCCCGGGGGCCTCAGGATCGAGTGTGCTGTTGAGGGAGTCCGCTGCAGAGCTTTGGTGGACACGGGCTCCAACATCACCCTCATCCGCCCCGGAGTCCTGCTGCAAACACAGCAGCCCAGCCCGCCCGGCTAGGAGGAGACGAGCGTGTGTTTCTCCACGGTGATGGGGGATACAGCTGCGATGAGAGAAAGGCGGCTGCTGACACTCACAGTCCAGGGAGTGGAAATACAGCACGAGGTGTGGCTGGCTGATGTGGTGGAGGAGTGTATCCTGGGGCTGGACGCGCTGGTGAAACTGAAAGCCACGGTGGACATTGGGGCGGGGCAGCTGCGTGTGGCCGCACCAGAGCACTCCACATTGAGGCAGCGAGGTGGAGCCCCAGACGCCGCGGTGAACGCCGTGCGCCGTGCGGTAGGACCAACGGCAGAGAACCGCCAAGCCGTGCGAGAGCAGCCGCAGAGAGACGGAGCGGGGCTCGACGAGAGGCAGCGAGCACGGGTTTGTTACCACTGCAGACAGCCAGGCCACATAGCGCACCACTGCGGGAGGCAGCGAGTATGGCTTTGCTACCGCTGCAGACAGCCAGGCCACATTGCGCGCCACTGTGAGGGTCAAGAGCGGCGAGCAGAGGACCAGTGTGGCGCGGTGGCCGAGAGCCAGGCTGTGGGTGGGTCGGCGGAGCTGCTGCTCGAGTCAGGAGAGGCCGAGACAGCCGGGGAAGAGGGAGCTGGAGGGTCCGCTGGGCTATCTAGAGGCTGCCGCGGATCGGAGCAGTTTCAGGGTAGGTCGGCGAGGGCCGATGAGGAGTGCGGCCGGGAGCAGGAGTGCACGCCCCGGGAAAGGTTTGGGTTTACTGCCCCTCCCGGAAAAAGGGGCAGGGTCCGAGAGTGAACCGCCGTGGACTTTGTGAGTGAACTGGGCTGGGAACAGGACTGTGGGGAGGTTGAAGGACATGAGCGGGTGAGTGAACTGGGCCGGGAGATGGACACTGCGGGTGACTGTGGGTCTCATTGGGGCTCGAGGACCCCCAGTGGAGGTTTCCGCTGTCAGCTCGCCTAGGGACTGTGTGTGGGGTTTAGTAGTGGCCGAGGACGGCTCACGACTTGGCAGGAGGCTGTGTGGCGAGCACGGGAGAGACACGTGAACTGTGTGGGGGGCGGGTGTCGTGTTCGGGGACTAAATGGGGTTATTTGTGGGCTAAAGTGTGTACATGCTGTGTGGGGGCGCGATGAGCTGCACCTGTGGCTCATCGCCATGGCAACTGGCGAGTTTTATGTGGGTATGTGTATATAAGGGAAGGGGCGGTGCTTAGTGTGTGGTTGGTTGGAGTAGTCGGGGAGAGTTGGGAGTAGGAGAGAGCTGAGTGGTTGTGTGTTTTTTAGGAGAGCTGTTTGGAGCCAAGAATAAAGACCAGAAAAATGATGGAACCAGCGTTGGTGTTGCCGTCTTTCACCATTTGCCACTATATATACAGTGATGGCAGTAGCGTCGCTACAAGTAGTGACGCTACTAGTTTAACTACATTTCTCAGTAGCGTGTTGGTAGCGTCACTGTTTTCCGAATCAAATAGCTTTT
>JBBPDE010203319.1:0-15771 GCA_037974605.1 Nannopetersius ansorgii
ACACACACACACACACACACACACACACACACACACACACACTCTGCTCTTAACATCACTGTTTTAATTGTTGCAGTTGTAAAATAATGTAAGTTGTGGGTTATGGTGTGTGGTTTAGCATTAGATTAAAGACCACTTTCAGGATTTTTCTTTTTTTCATTATATATGTTGAAAGAGAGCACATACAAGAAATGTCAATATCAGCGAAACTGTACTGATAGTAATTTACTTTCTGAAGTGTAATGAACGAAAAGGTGCTGAGTAGAACTCTGCCGCCCTCTGTTTAATTAGAGTTGCTGAGCTTGAGTCTGTGTTTGTTAAGTCCATGGAAACACCTGTCAGCTTGTGATAAGTTGCTGTAGGATAATTGCTCTAAGGAGAAAACCGTCATGAGCTTAATATCATTTTCTTAATATGGACAAACAGAAAGAACATTTAGACTCAATAAAATACAGGAAAGAAAGAAAGTGCAGTGCCCAGCACTACAAAACCAATCACCTTCGTTTTACCCCATAAAATAACCTTAATTTTGACGTCGAAAATTAAGGAAAATTAAAGAAAAAGTGCAATGATTAAGGTGAAAAAAGGGGCAAAACTACAGATTTTTTGTCAAATTTGCCCCACGAATAATAAAACCTCCTGAATTAATGCCTTAAATGTAAGATTAAAGGGGTTAAATCTAATCTAAATCTAATTTTAAAGTAAAATTAAGGGGTCGGTTTTACAAATGAATGGCCACTAAATTCAAATTGAGACTTTTGATGCATTTTCAGTCGTAAATTCAGGTAGAGTTAGGCACATTTAAGTATATCGTGTTTTGTAATGCAGTGAATCAAGCAGTAATGGGACAAAAATCATGCTAACACTGAATCCTTCTATGCCACATTGACATAACCTGCTGTTAGCAGTTGTCATGGCAGATTGTGACAATTAATACACACATCATGTTACCATTTCTGACATCACAGGGGCCACCATGTTGGATATTATGACACTAATTCATCATTTAAGGTCATGTTATCAAATATAATATATATCTGTCATGATTATTCCTGGTAATAGTAGCAAAATTAACATAAATGGACATGATATGACAACATATTACGTCTTCCATGTTTATGGCATGGTTATGTCAATGTTATGTAGCAAGGTTTAAAAAGTGATATTTTCAGGTTTTACACTAAAATGTGTTATTTACCCAGACTAATTACAACAAATCTTATATTTTCGTCTTATATATAATATCATTTAAGTACCTTCCTGAGGAGCCACCTGATGTGCTTTTGCAGCAGGACTGAAGAAGATGCACTCATTCTCACATTGTGATCTGAGGGTGAATTATCATTCAGTGTTCTGGTTCAACACTTTATATCGATTCACAATATATACAAAATACCATTTTGTGATTATATTGGTACATAAAGTACTGATACATGCTGGATTATATGAAGACCTCAATTTATCAAACACACCTGAAGAAACCCATCTAGAACATCTAAAGTCAAAAAACTAGTTTGCATATTGAGGCATTCAGCAGTCTAAGTGTTTGGCAAGACCAGTATTATGATAGCGATTAATAAGTGATATATCGTGCGGCCCTACTTTCAAGAGCTGAGTACGCTCAGTAACCTACACACTGCACAATGCAAACAAGCTTTATTTGAGGAGTTTGGGCTCTCGAGCATGTCTGATCTTCCTGAACACTTTCCCCACTGCTCCCTTCCCAAATGTCAGAACTGTGGTTAATGGTTTGGAGAACAAGTGTGGGTTATAAATCTTACCCCATAAAAACCCAGTGCTGGAATGCTTGAGATGGGCCAGGACAGATTGAGTCTGGGGTTTAGAAGCACTTAACCTGCCAGAAGCATTGTGAATGTGCTCTTTTCATACGGTCTGTTAGTACTTTCATGCCCACTGCAATGTTCTCTCAGTCCAGTAAAGACTCCATGGTGACCATAACATATGGGACCTTAGACTGCATGCTACTTTTGTAAAAGGGTCTGTCTACATGTATAGTGTCAGTTATATTTTTACTTTTTGACTTTTTACATTTTTTTTATTTAAGTAAGACGTTTTTATTTAATATACAGTAACCCCTCAGTTTATGTGGATCAGCATTCGCGGATTAAGTCTAATGCAGATTTTTCTGAGAACTGAACTGTATTACCACCACCTGTCCAGCGGTGGCAGTAATGCACTGAAAAGTTGTCAACCGCCATAAAAGGAAGAAGAAGAAGAAGAAGCTGATGAAGCATGTAGCATGACTGCTCCGTGTCTTGTCCTCGTATTTTATTGTTTTAACCCCCCTTCAATTTTCAACTGTTATCTCAGTTTATTTAGTATTAGTAAGCTGTGCTCTGTCTAAACAAGTGGGTAAAGAGAGTTTATTCAGCCTTTCCGTTGTGTACGAGTGTTTGCACGCTGCTAATGCTAACCTCTAATGAAAATGTTTTTTTAAGCAATAAAGTTTTCTGATTCTAATTTATTTATTTATTTACCTTTACATTTTCTTTAAGAGTATTGCATTAAACAGAGTTTAACATGAAATTAAGTGTTCTGGGAGCATATTTGGGGTTATATTTAGGGTTTACACTATAACAATAGGCATTTTTAGGCATTTATTTGACAAAAACACAACACAGTTTTTCACTATATGCGGGTGCTCTTGGGACGTAACCCCCGTGAAAAGCGGGGGATTACTGTACATAGGTTACATACATCCACTTCAATTTTATATGCACATGATAACTGTTGACTTTGTACTTAAAATACGAACAAAAAAGTGAAAAAAATACATTCAGACACCATAAATTAATAGCATTGTTATTTTGTTGAGTTGTCAGAAGTAAGCCGTAATTTGCTTTTGGCAGCATTGTGGTTTAGTTTTGGCCCATTCATTCCAAAGTGTCTTTAGTCCACCAAGGTTATGAGGGTTCCTCTGTTGGACTCATCTTAAGATCCATCATAAACTTTCAGTGGGTTTCAATTTAGAAGATTGGCTTGGCCATGCAAGCATTCACCATTGTTAAGTTGTAGTACTGCTAATATACATCTTTCCTCGCATGATGAGTTGAAATTGTCCTGTAGTTTTCTCCATTCATTTTTCCTTTATATGGTTATTGGCCCAGAAGCAGGTTCATATCATGATGCTCCCACCTTCATACTTCATTGTGGGTCTAGTGTTCTTGGGGTTATACATGTAATCTTTCATTCTCCAGTCATGGAAAGCTGAATTATTGATAAAGTATTTTATTTTTGTTTTGTCTATTCTATTTTTGAAATTTTAGGCCTTTGCTTGGAGTTTGATTTTCCATTTGAGTGTTGTTTAATCATGTGGCACTAAGACTCTTAGGAAGCTCCTTAATGTCCACTATGATTCCCATTGGTTCATGAAATCTTCTGATCTTACAATGACACTGTTTTATGTAATTTGCTTAAAACCTTTGTTGTTTTTGCAGGACTAATATCTAGAACTTGATATATATTTATGTACGGTTTTGTATATGTATATGTATATGTATATATGTATATGTTTATATTTAATAACATCATCTGAACACATCAGTTACAAGCTCAGAAAACATAATTTTATTTATGCTTTTAATGTATATTTATAAGTACAAAATGTAATAGATTATGTGCAGTACTGGACTGGCCATCGGGTATATGCCACGGTGGGCCGATGGTAAATTTGGGCCAGTCTGAAAATACCCAGTAAGATTTTTTGTCCTAGTCCAGCCCTGATTAGGTGTGTAAATGTGAAGTGCATGTATGAAAATACTGAAAATATATAAATGACAATGCTCTTTCTCATTCCTCTTACAGTATCTCAAATTTTATTATTTTTTTCTAGTAGACCCCGCTTTGGACTCGATGCAGCTGCAAAATAAAATGTTCCATAAGATGTGCCCAAAGTTTTGATTGCTACTGTATGTCAGTATTCATGCGAGACATCTTATGTATTTTTTATGGTGAAATAGAGGAGAATTGCTCAATAGAGCTGAGTGATTTATTAGCTTGAGGGATTGAGACGTATAATGCCTCTGTTTACCTCGTTAGTTTGCTGTCCTAAATCAGCCTGAGAGTCAGGCAATGGCTTGCAGATGTGACTGCATGCTGCTTGTGGGCCTCCATAAACATGGCTGGCTGAAGTTTGCCCCCCTGGGTACAAGTGATACTTCTAGAGCAGATAGCTGCCTCTCACCACAGCAAGTTCGAGAAGTATCGCAATTGGATAGGAGTTCTCAGTCAAGCTAGTAGGTCTGTTTAGAATTTACTGTTCTAACCACACCCAGAAAGCTTCAAGATTTATGGAGACCCTCTTTGAGCTCATTTGTCTGCAAAGTAGTATTTGCTAACACTGCAATTACTAGAAGGTAGCTTCCAAACGTACTGCTTATACAGAGGGCCACGTAATTTACATTCTACCATCTAAATTAAGAATCGATCAATTCTTTGTGTTTGTGTTACTACAGAAGGGAGCTTTTCTTAAGGACCAGTGGTTCAGCCCATGGGCCATGGCCCCCCAGTAGACTGTGGTGGAGTGGTTGAATATCTTTATTACAAAATATTAATTAGAGATTTAACCAAACATAACTTTAAATATGTGATCATTGTTTCCAAAAACACAATATCATATTTACATCAAGCTTAGTCCATGCAAGTCCATCTACTTTTTGCTCATTTGGAATTTATCCATGAAGAATAAGTGGCTGGAGTCGGATAATTGCCAAACATTTTTGGTATTTTTAGAGATTTTGCAGTCACTCGAATGTGCCGTGGGAAGCAGAGGTTGGGAAACTGATATAGAACTCAATCCTACAGCAAGATTGGAGCCCTTTCATAGACAGTAACATATGATGGTCCTGATTCATTAGGTGGGTCTGAACCTACAATCACAGAACATTTTTCCTCAGGTAGGTTTATATTTTATAGATTATAGTCAGTTCAAGATTTATAATCTCTTTAACCCGCTTGTTTATGTTGTGCTGGCACCTCAGTGTTCAGAATAGACCCCCAGACCAAATATATCCAACCAAGAGCAGCTCAGAAACCCACTACAAATGAACTGCTAGAAGATGCTACAGAGAACTACAGAGAACGAGTTTCTAATGAAACTGTGTTTAAAACCAATAGCAATGCTGCTGTATCTGTTACATTCTTACTAAAGTCACACAATACCATGCCACTACCATCCTGGTGTCTCTCTTAGGCTGAGAATGGTCCACCACCCAAAAATCTGTGGAGAGTGGTTGTCTTATGGTGGTCCTTTTCTGCTGATGGAAGGGTGAAGTAGGGACTGATAGATAGTGCAGCAAAAGAGTACTTCATCTGTTCTCACGCAGTTGTGAAATGATCTTTAAACCTGGTTTTAATTACATTTGTCTTATGGAAGAGGGTGTTAAGATTTATGCCTGATTATTTATTAATAGACTTGATTGATTGAGCAGTAAAAGGAATACTTGTTTGTGGCAAGTGTGGAAATGGTTTAGAGGTTTCTGAGATGAGGACACAATTCCTCAAATTTTTGGGAGTGTGTGTGTGTGTGTGTGTGTGTGTGTGTGTGTGTGTGTGTGTGTGTGTGTGGGGGTGGGGGTGGGGGTGGGGTATGTTCTCAGCTTCAGAGGACAGTGTGTTTTATTTGCAGTACTTTCTGTTAACAATAACAATTGTTTCTCTGTACAAATTTAAAAAAAAGTAAAGTGATCCCTTTATAGTCATATCCCTTTTAGTCATGTGTGAGTGAAATTCTTTCTCTACATTTAACCCATTCACCAAGTGAAGCAGCGGGCAGTCAGGAACACAGCAGTGTGTGGGGACGGTACCTTGCTCAAGGGTACCTGAGTGGTGCCACTGGCAGTCATGGAATTTGAGGCAGTCCCCACAACCTTCTGATTGCAACTCCCTAACCATTAGGTCACTGCTGTAATCTGGCGCTCAATTCAAATTTAAAGTGTAAAATGTTGAATATTTTTCTACTTTGTTTACTATGTTTAGGGAAATGTGACAAGATATATATTATTATTATTATTATTATTATTATTATTATTATTATTATTGCTGTTGTTATTGTTGGTCATGATATTCTAATTTATTTAGTATTACTTTTTATAGTAGCCTAATAAATATATTTATTGCATTTTTTTATAGTAACATTTTCTGACTATTTTTTGTTTTGCTTAATACATTAATTTATTCTTTCATGTCACAATGTGTGATTTTACTGTCCTTTGTTTTGGAAAACAAAATGTGCTAAAGAAGGTCAAACTCTTTCAAGACAGCCCTGTAATGTACTGATTTCTAACCCATTTGTTCATCTAGTTTAATATATGTTGTCACTTTGCTGATAATAGTCACTTTCACATATTTTTTATTTTTCTCCAGCAGTCTTGTGTGTGAAGTCAGCAGGAGTTTAGCTCTTTAACAGACATTTACATTAATACCGCACACCTCAACTAATAACCCGTCATTGAGAAATGCTGTAAAAACACACAGCATATTTTAAGCATTTTTCCCAATTACGCCCTAATTTAGCCATGTCCAATTCCAGCATGTATCTAAGAGCAGCCCAGCCACACGATTCTACCAATAGTGGGACCTAAATGCTGGTAATTGTTTCCATCAAATCATTCAATCTGTCGCTAATGTAATGTCATGGGACAGCTAAACACGCTGGGAGGAGAACACTAGTTGCAGTTTCCCATGTTGGTTTGCTTCACACTAAGTGATGAGTTTGGTTAGGCAATAAATATACTATCTTGTTCTTTTGCTCTTGGGATCAAATTCACAATCATAAGTTGTTGGGGTCCTTCTTTAGATCCTCTTCATTTCTATCTTTTCAAAGTGAATGTTGTTTCCAAATGTTTGCCCATTAGTGTATGTCAAAAGGTGTGTTAGGTCTTTCACTAAAGTCCTGGGGTGAAGTTAACCTTAGGCTCCTGCAGAATGTACTTTGACAACCTGAAACACCCCGTCATGCTGTGAGTACAATGGAGTACAATGGAGAAGAAACTGCACCACCTTGTCACAGCTACACACACTAAATGACCCTAATGCATGTGTATGTGGATCTACCCAGGCTGCCTTCATAGCCAGTTTTCTTTCACATATTTCATTTAAAAGGAGCAGCCGTGGACTCTGTAGTTCTTTCCATTCTGGCCTGTGGAGCTGCATGCTTTCTGATTTAAGTACTGTATGAGTAACTCTGCAGAACAGAGGGGGATTGTGTGTATCCCCTCAGAGAGAGAGGGTCAGGGCTGAAGTTTCCATTAAGCCAGATGTGTGTGTATGTTACGACACCTGGGGAAGGCCTGTGGCCTTTCAGTGTCTATGACCACCTAATAACTGTTGTTAATCATCCAGTATGGCAGGTTGTAGATGTCAGTGGAGCTCAGCGGTACTGGGTGGCATTCAGGCTTTATTAAGCGGATGAACCCAAGTTTTCAGAAATAGTTCTATTGATTTGGTTTTACAACCTTTTCTTTTACAGGAGTTTCAAATGATGCATTTAAAAAGAAGCAGGAATTGCTTCTTAGGGGCTAGGTTAAGATACTAAAATAGATTTTAGGTAGAATTACTGTCTTGAGTATTGTGCAGCCCAGGTTATTCAAAAACTGTTTTTTCCTCCACGTTGGCTGAGGACTGGAAAGAAGCCCTGCTTGATACCGACTGGTCAGTTATAGAAATATAGGTGATGGTTAAACTGGTTCAAGGACACTAATGGGGGTTTTCCACTGACCAATACCAGCTGAGTTTGGTTCAACACTACTCACTTTTTTTGCTTTTCCATCACTAAAATCTGGTCCCTGGTACCCAGGACCATTCTTGGTACCACCTTGGCCGAGGTTCCAACCGCGCTGAATTTATACTGAATGATGACGTGTACATATCGGAGGTTACTGATTGGTGGTAGCTATGGTTATGCCAGTGTTGTTGACTGAATGTTAGCATTAGCATTAGCCTAATGTTGCTTCTTTAAGCCTTGTCTGGAAGCCAATTGTCTTTTTTTGTGTCAAACAGCCACATTCCAAGGATAAGAAGTAACCCCCCTCTGATTTCACCCGTGCTGACGATTGTAATGATGCTGGGTTGTTTACCTCAGCTTAGAGCGCTCCACTCGGGCTGCTGCTCAAAATGTTTGGTCGCTATAGCAACCAGTTGTAGTGGAAAACTGTAGGTCCAAAACCAAACTGAACAGAGTAAAACCGAACTGAACTTAACCGAACTGGTAACAGTTAGTGGAGAACCCCCTAAAGAGTGCCTTGAGTGATGAAGCAGTTATGGTTTTCCAAAGAACCAAGAGAAGGTTTAACACATATTCACATATTGGAAACTTCACATATTGGAAACATTCTCAAATTGTGCAAATATTCTTCTTTAAAGAACCAAATTAGTCAAAATAAGAAACAAAACTGTTTCCAACAGCCACATGTAGTACTAGATTTTCATTTTAAATGTCTGTGTACGCTTTGGATTTTGTCTGTTTTCTTCGTATTTTGTTATTTTTTGCATTTCTTTTTTCCATTTTGCTGTCACTTACATACTTAACAGTTTCAGATCTTCACGTTACTTCATCGTCTGCATGATCTGTCTCCATCAACTTGCATACAGCTTGCATTGTTTCATCTTCACTCGAGGGTTCTGTTAGATATGTTGGGTCATCTCGTGGCATTCATGTTTCAAAAGCTTCTTTGTCACTTTATCATGGTTGGCAGAAGAGTGTTTGTGGCGCCTTGTGTTTTATGTGTGTGACAGTACACACACTGGCCTTCTTGTGAAGATCAGGCAGTTCCCCTCTGGCATTCGTCTACTGTCCAGAATTTGCTGCTTGATTTGTTGGAAGTTGGAAGTCCCCCATCACAATTCCACACCACATACTCAGTTCTGGGCTTAATGTCTAAGACCTCGCTTAGCTGGCAGACAGTAGGGAAGCTTTCCCCATTTACTCATTATGTATTCAAATGTTGGCCTTCACAGTGGCATCTAGTGTCTGATTTCAGAGCTTCTGGGTGTGGCCTGGACTGGACATTTCCTTTTTAGTTAAATTGACTGGTTTGTTATCAGCCAGTTGTAGCTATTCTTATCTCTGTAGTCATAATTCTATAATATAATAATGTAAGATCATATCATATAATATAATATGTTATATATAATTACATCAATGCACTGATAAAAATTATACAATATAAAAAGTAATGTTATATAAAGACCACATTTTATCCCCAATATATTAATTTTGGTAAACAACTATGCACTCAAATGAGCAGATGTGTGTTCCCTGTAAACTATTTTCATTTCAAATAACAACAAACCGTCAATACAACCAGGAGCAGCCAGACTTTCAGAGCATCTAACCATCACTGTGTGACATGCATGCATGTGAGCAGATCTTTTTGACTGGCAGTGTCATAATTTTAGCGCCGATATTCCTGTGAAATATGATCCAGTTGGTGAATTCAAACAGCTCCCTGCTGCTCTATTTTCAAGGCCATGGAGTCTTTTACAGTCTATTATAGAAACCTAGTACATTTATGGCGTGTTTAGAGTAATACACGGCTTTTATTTCTAATGTAGTAGGTTTGAAGACACTCCTGCCATGGTTGCTACTCTGAGGTTAACTGGAGAAGGCCTTGATCTGATCTCCAGTGTTAATTTACACTGGTTTCGACAGTACACTCAAGTGATTTACTGTTTTTTTGTGGAAGAATGTGTCTGTCACAACACCAGGATCCTTGTTTTAAAGTGCACTGCATCTTCAGGGGTTTTAAACCTTAAGAGGGCCTGAATAAAAGCTTTTGACAGTTCAGATGATTTGGCATGCATACAATATACTATATTATTCATAAAATGCATGCATCTCCATCATTATTGGCCAGTATTTGCTTAATGGCATTTTAATATGCATGTGGATTATATTTCAAACTCAGCTTGCACTGGATTTTCTCTTTATATACAGAAATCCAAATCTGCTCCCAGAACACTTTGTCATTTTAAGCTCATTTTAATGCATTACCCTTAAAGAAAACGTAAAGGTAAACCTGTATTCGCCTCTTTTAATGTAAATTCCCCTCCAAGATATGCAACTGGGAAGGTCATGGGACAAAAGTGTTGGGACACCGCGGCGAGGTGAACGGGTCCCCTTGTGTAAAAACAACAAGAAAAAGTATATTTATTGCTACAAAAACGCTAAAAAAAGTGGCGAATATTTTCAGTTTCCACGTTATTGGGGGGGGGGGGGATTTCTGCGTAAAACTATGAGTTTGTCCTCATACAATATGCCCTCATGCAGTCATGAGGAATAGTTTTGTAATGCTTATGTGAATCATACACATGACAACTGTGCAGATGATGAAGGGGAGAACATTAACAGTATCCTTTATGGGTAATGCATTAAACTGACTTTTAAAAAATGCATTAAACTGGTTTGGGGGCATATTTAGGATTTACACTATAATAGGCATTTTTAGGCTTTTTTTTAACCAAAACACAACAACACAGTTTTTCACCATACGCAGGTGCTCTTGGAACGCTTTTCGTAGGGGATTACTGTATAGCACTCTCATCCCCAACACCGCTCCCTCTCTGTTTCCTCTCATTCGCTTGAATAATTTCTTTCCCTGAAAAGTAGGGGGGGATTGCGGGTCTTGCTGTTCTTTTTCACTGACTCACCTCAGGTAACATGCACCAGTTCTGTGCTTTCTGACTACCAGAGGAAACAGGCTAGGAAGCATTTAGTTGATTCTATTGTTACTGGGTCCTGTTTGGAACATTTTCTGGCCAAAATGGTGAAAAACAAGGAAGGGTAGGAAACAAGGACAATGCGAAGAAAGGAACTCTCTGGTACATTTTTAAAAGCAATTAGAAGCAAAGGCAAGCAAGTCTGCCAATGGAAGTAACATCATCTTGGTCAGCTGGTGGCCTTATGGTTAGGGCGCTTGCCCTGTGATCTGAAAGTTGTGGGCTCTGAGGTTCCCTTGAGCAAAGTACTGTCTGCACACACTGTTCTCTTGTGTTCCTGGCTGCCCGCTACTTCACTTGGTGAATGGGTTAAGTGGGTTAAATGCAGGGGAAGAAATTTGTGCTGTTCACACTGTGTGCTGTGGTGTTTTCATGTATGACAGAATGGTCACTTTACACTGTATTACAGACAATATCGTGGCTCGAATGGTTACGCCACTTCTGAACTTGTGTGCAGTTTATGAGCTGCTTTTTCGAGATGGTGTTTCAGCGGCCCCCAGTGCATGCACCCTGAGATACTGGGGCTGTCCAACCAGAAGGTGGTGTGTGTTATGGTTTCCTGAAATCGAAGGGTTTTGTTAAGGAAACATTTGTCTGGAGGCACTGCTACTGGTACTTAACCAATATTGGCATTGTCTACCCGCATAATTTTTCTTCAGAAATCGTGCTACTGTCCCTGTGCAGAATATGCACACCTGCACCCACCATAATAGAATAAGGGATGATCAGGCTGAGAAAGGCCCATTCTCTAACATTTGTAGACCTGAGGGTGAAGAGCAAGCAGGCTCTGATAGATCACCAAAGCTACTGCCACAAGAAGATCAAAAATTGTAGGCCCGGATAATAACAGACCTAGCGACCTGCTCAGAATGTTTGGTCGCTATAGCAAACAGTTGTAGTGGAAAACTGTAGGTCCGAAACCAAACTGAACAGAGTAGACCCGAACTGAACCGAACCGAGCCGGTACCAGTCAGTGGAGAACCCCCTTTAGACTCCCTATATAGACAGTTCTTTGGGAAAGACTCGGAACTTCATTAAGCAGTTCTTAGAATGCATAATGTGTAATGCACCATCTAACCAAACCAAAAATGCTTGAGCAATGGTCACCAAACCTGGTTCTGGAGATCTGCCACCAGTTCAGATATGCTCGACTGGCTGGATCAGGTGCGTTAGTGTTAGGGGATTCAGGGGAGCATGTTTGGAGCATGCACGATAGAACATAACATTGCAGGAAAGCAAGTTTTAAGGATAGAGCTGGCGACCACTACTTTAGAGTAGTCCAAAGGGAATGGTCTGTAGTTTTCAGCACTTTCCCACATCCATTTTTCTTGCTGAAGGTTGGAGCCGCTGAAATTTTAATGCATGCTGTTCATCTTGATGCTCCTGACCATTACTTTTTTCCATTTGATAAGACTGTGGCAAATACTGTGAAAACAATAATATATATACGGGGGGGCTTAGTTTGATTTAGATGTTGCAAACAGGAATTGATCTGGGTCTGTTTGAGGTTCGAGACTTTTTAGAAAACATTCAGAGCTGTAGACTCGGATGTTGAGGCCTAGTGATTACCCTGCAAGGACATACTTATCACGCCAAAATTCTCTAACAGCTTAATCCTTACCAGGGTTGTGGGTACTTGGAGCCTATCCTGGGACATGAGGCAGTGGCTATGCAACAATTATTTGAATATTCATTTATTTTTTAAACATCCAGAGAAACCATCCTGAAAACTGGGCATCCTGCAGCACCTTCAGCAACTTTGTCGTAGTTGATGAGTGCAGTTTGTTAAACCATCAGAGCCCTAAACCCAGGAAATCAAAGCTGACGACCATTCGACTGAATGTAAAAGGTCAACAGAAAGCTTCCATGTGAACTAGCCCCCTTATTCATTCCTATGTCTTTATGTTGCCATCTGCTGGCCACAGATTTCAGTAAAAAGCTTCTTCTACAGCAACCTAAAGTGGGAAGCCTTCCCTAATGTATCTCTTCATTTTCGGACACCCCTCAGGTCAAATGCGTGACCGAAATGAGTCAGAGAGGCAGGCGGATGGAGCGCTGTGAGTAATAAAGGCTGGGTTAAGACAACCCATCCAGTTTCCATTCCCAGGCTGATAAATGACGAGGCAGAAGTAGGAGATCTGAGTCCAATTAGCTTCCATTTACTTTTTCCCTTCCATGTTCCCTCTCTTTTTCTCGACCCCTTTCACTCACTCCCTCTTTCTCTCTTTCCCGCTCTTACTCAGAGGGGCAGAAATCGACTCACTCTGGTACTCCTGATGATCACATTTAGACGTTGCCACCCTCGATCTTGCCAATATTCCCCCTTTTGCAGGCACTGTAAGGAAATAAAGGCTAGCAGCCTGAAAGACACACCAGCCACTCAATTCTCTCCTCAGTGTTTAGGAGTGTGTGCGGTTTCCAGAGTAGACTAGACTGTGATGGAGATTGATGATGGTAGATTCTTCATGGAGGATTTGATCCAACAGGGCCAAGGTAGGCATCCTTTGATATCTTTACTGAAGATGAACAGGGATTTATGGTACAAAAATCTGGCCTTACACATTAAAGTAGGCCTCATTCTTTGTCCTTAAATCATCTCAGACATGCTTTGAAGGTCTCTGTAATGTACTTGTTTGTTTAGCATGACGTCATTCAGCGTAATAGTCAAGGGGGGTGGGTGTTCATAGTTCTGAAATAGAGTATTTGTATGATTTTCTGAACTGAAACAGCTGTAAATAAAGATTATGCACTGTAAGTCATGAGAAAGATCAATTTAATTAAGACTTTCATTATGTTATAAATGTTATGGATATAATATTGAGGAAAAGTGACATATTTGTAGTTGATGCAACTACTTATTTGATAGAACTAAAGTAATTGGAGCTCAAAATTAAACATGTGACCATACTGAGTGCCACTAACTGGCCTGATCAGAGGCCACAAGCAGAGGATTGCTTTTGAATTCAAAATACGTGTGTGTGTGTGTGTGTGTGTGTGTGTGTGTGTGTATGTGTGTGTGTGTGTGTGTGTGTGTGTTTGTGTGTTTGTGTGTGTGTGTGTGTTCAATGCATTCAAAGCTAACATGAACATAGAATGAAGATACACTTTTTATACCAACTATAACTTTTTCTTTGAAAAAAACAAGACAAATCCTCTCAAACTGTCGGGAAGCTCCGCCTTCCAGCTGTCGCTCTGCCTAGTGATATGATCTTTATGTTATTCTCATATTATTTAATTCTGTGCACATCTATCATGGATAGATCTTATGAGTTGAAATTGCAAATACACAATTAGTATCCAGAGTGTATACGTTATACCTTCACATTGGTGACTCACTGACTCACTTTAACAGACTCCTAGATTAATGTCATGTTAATCCGGGTTGTACGTGAGAAGCTGTGCAAGAGTATTTTGAGTAAACACATTGGCATCTGCATCTGTGCGCCTTCGACTTATATGACGTGCAAACATTGTTTGGAAAATCTTGAGCTTCCTGTAGAACTCCCAGGCCAGGACCGAACGCCGTAAAAACTCAAAATAATTCACAGGCCCCCTCAGACTTCTGGGAGGGAGTGTTTTGACCCTGTAATTTGAGGGCCTTTTTTTTATTATTATTATTTCGGTGCATTGCTGCTGGTTTGCAGATTGCATACAATGAAAGCTTTGTTAGACGTCTTGTTCCGTAGCCTCTTCCATACTCTTTCCCCGCAATTTGGGAGAAAATAAATGCATTTATGGCTTTTGATACAGTTAAGTGTATGATGGAACCCGTCCCAAACCCTCCCCTGTCATAACCACCACCAGGGATGCAGTTTCCACAATGGAAAACCATGTGGAGCGAGTAAAAACCAGTGGCCCTATTTTTCTCTCTCTCTCTCTCGCTCTCTCTCCCTCCCAATTTCCTTCCAGCATTTTTCCTTTTTTTCAAGCTTTGCATGCTGTACGCCCCTCTGCTTTTGATCAGCACGCAGCGTCTTGAGGTCAGGAGTGCTAGATTGTCAGTGGGTGTCAGTTTTTCGTCTGAAAGGATCGTAAGCCTGGCGCTATGAACCTCTGCTGTTGCTGCTGCCGTCGTCGGCGTCGCCCAGGTCTGATTGGTAGGTGGGCAGTGGCCTTTTCTCTGACCTCGTGGTTATTGCAGTGGGGTGTAGACTTGGTCTGTACTTGAAGTGCCTTCCCTTTGCATGATATAAAGAAATAATTTGTTATTAGTTAGAACACATTGTCATTATGACACATTGTCCAATTCCGATACCTTGCCAGTTAACTTTGTTACATTTCTTACATGTTGTATGTAGCAACATATTCACATTATCATATTTTGTCCAGCTCAAGCATGACATATACTGTAGTTTTTGACTATTTCAACCCTAACAATGCTTCTTGAGATATTTAAAGTCACACTGAGTCACTTACTTGAAACTCACTTATTTCAGAGTATGAGGGAAGGACATTTTCTGCTCTGCAGGGTGAGTACTCTGAAACTTCCTCAGCTCTCTATATTGCTATTTGTTGCCGTGTGTTGCCATGGAGCTTTTTCCTTTGTGGCCTGCGATGCCGTTATAGCCTGTGCATCACTCTGCCATCCCTTGCGAAAGGAGGAAGGTGAAACTGAACCCCACCCAAACGAGGCCTAGAGAAAGTGAGCTAAACAGACTGGCCTCTAGAGGACGCCCTTTTAATGCTGTCCATCACCTGCTTCCAGGATGGAGCTCTTGCTGAAATATGACTCGCAGCTCAGGCACAAGGGAGCAAGCAGCCTGACCAGAAAAGACTGGCAGATCAAATAAGGTCGACCTGCAAACTTAATTTAGGTCTTTTTCTCTTTGTCTTCAGATGTATGTGTTATTCAGTCCTCCCTCTTTCATATCTATCTATCTATCTGTCTGTCTGTCTGTCTGTCTGTCTGTCTGTCTGTCTGTCCATCCGTCCGTCCGTCCGTCCGTCTGTCTGTCTATTTTTCTTTCTTTCTTTCTTTCTTTCTTTCTTTCTTTCTTTCTTTCTTTCTTTCTTTCTTTCTTTCTTTCTTTCTTT